>BLSH010159439.1:172483-184525 GCA_018402905.1 Glandirana rugosa
CCCAAAAGGTGTGTTAAACTTCTACTCAAATTTTGTGATTATACATCACAACTCGCTTGGGCCTGACATTGCAAGCCCAGGCATGGTTTGAAAGCCCACGGGCACCGTGCCTGGGCCTGGGCCTGTAAAGTTTTTAGCAAGCCCAAGCCAGGCCCCAAGACGATAAAATGAGGTGCACAACTCTTCGACGTCCCGTCGGTTAGTTGTTCACAAAGTGACCAAACGGGAATCTTCGGTAGTGTCGGTACGGATGATTACCGTACCGACACTAACCGGTCACGTAGTACACTGGGTCGGCTGCCCTGCAGCTTCTCAACACGTGGAGTAAAATAGCAGAACCCCGGACCGAACCCGAACGATTTTTGAAATGTCCGGGTCCGGGTCCGTGCCACGGGCACCCGAAAGTTTGGTACGGACCCGAACGTTACAGTCCGGGTTCGCTCAACACTACATATTAGTGTTTTAAACTCATCTTCAAATTGTGTGGAAAACCCTTATATCAGCCACAGGGAAGCCATATTAGTGTTTTAAAATCATCTTCAAATTGTGTGGAAACCCTTATATCAGCCCCAGGGAAGCCCTATTAGTGTTCTAAAATTATCTTCAAATTGTATGGAAAAAGCCTATATCAGCCGCGGGGAGCCATATTAGTGTTCTAAAACACACAATTTGAACATGATTTTAGAACACTAATATGGCTTCCCTGCAGCTGATATAAGGGTTTTCACACAATTTGAAGATGATTTTAAAACACTAATATGGCTTCCCTGCGGCTGATATAAGGGTTTTCCACACAATTTGAAGATGATTTTAAAACACTAATATGGCTTCCCTGCGGCTGATATAAGGGTTTTCACACAATTTGAAGATGATTTTAAAACACTATTATGGCTTCCCTGTGGCTGATATAAGGGTTTTCCACACAATTTGAAGATGATTTTAAAACACTAATATGGCTTCCCTGCGGCTGATATAGGGGTTTTCCCACACAATTTGAAGATGATTTTAAAACACTAATATGGCTTCCCTGCAGCTGATATAGGGGTTTTCCACACAATTTGACTTGCCCTACTCTTACCCCCATTAACCTTCCTTTTGCAGACCTCTAGGACTTTCCAGGACTTTGTTACAGCCATTTTTGTGCCTAAAAGTTTGGGTCCCTATTGATTTCAATGGGGCTCGGGGTCCATGTCAAAGTTCGGGTCCAGTCCCGACCAGAACCCGGACTTTGTCCCGAAGTTCGGCCGAACCAGCAGAACCCAAACTTCCAGAGGTTCGATCAACTCTACTTAGCAGGACTTCTGAAGGTGGGTGAGGCGAGAGCTGTATGGTCTGGCGCATTGTCTTTGTCCAAACTGATGGTTGTTACAAAGTTTGCGCTCTCTTCGTTCGTGGGAACGATCGCTTTGTTCGTGGAAATGCCCGTAGTAGGTTCAGGATCGTTCGTAGTCTCACGATCTTTCGTAGAGGTGCTCACTAGAGGTCCGGCTGTTGGTGATGCGGGAAGGCCCCGTCGCCATCTTGTTGTAGCCCGCGGTCCGTTGTCGGAAAGTAATCCAACATTTTCTGTACCTTTGGTGGGTCCTGGCGTTGTCTCATCCTCCCCTCCGATGCAGCAGATGTTGGGGGGTTTGTGAGCTCAGTTGCTGAGTGTTAGGAGTCACCTGAGCGTTGATATTTCAGTCGATCCCCTGAAGGAGAGCAGAGCTCTGGGTCTATGCGGCCATCTTCTCTGGCAGTCGCCACGCCCCTTTGCCCATACCTTTTATACAGGCTTCACAATTCATTGAGAACTACATGCCATGGTGGAAGATGGCACTTGTAGTTCATTCATTCACAAATTCCAGTGAATGAATGGCCTGGCTGTGCTTGCAGAGCCCTGCGCAGCCACTCTGTTTTTGACATCTGACACCAGGTGCGGCGAGAGGATCCCCCACCTGCTGTCACAGGGAATTGGGGATTGAGGGTGCTGGGGGAGATTGCTAAACATGTTACATGTTACATCCTACATACGAGTGTAACATGTTCAGGAAGATTCTTTAATTAAAAGGTGAACTTCACCCTAGGCCCTTCCTGTAGTGATATATATGAGGATAAGAAGTGCTAATTATTATTGTTGAAGAAAGAGTTGGCTAGACAGTATGAAATACAAAACTCCCCTTAAGTAAATTATTCCTGCAGCAGCTAGGTTCATTCAGAGAGATGCATTTATTGAGTCCCAGCACAGAACGAAGTCCACAAGACACTTGCAACAGATGACAAAATCCAACTAAGTAGATATTACAATGAACAGCAGCCTTCAGAGTGCCATCCGTCATTCATCTTATAGCAAGAATGGATACACTACAATCCAGCATAATATGTCTAATGTATAATATGCACCTAAGTAGCTTCCATGCATGTCATAATGTGTATTATAATCTAGACCTGTGCTTTCATCTTGATGAAGAATGAATGTATAAAAGAATGCATTCACTACATTGTTGATGTACATCACTACATTGATGCCGTTCAAGTGACCAGAAGAGCATTTTTGGATTCAGTAACAGAAGTCGATGGTGACAACATTCCTGTGAGGTGGACAGAAGTCTGGTGGAGACCCAAGAGCTGTGCTGTGACTCCATAGTCTGCAGGTGACTTAAGAGTCTGATCCAAAATTGAACAAGTTTGGAACCCCAGAATTATTCTTTGGAGACTGGAAAATGGAACAAAAAGACTGTGCCGTGTACCAGAAGACATGAACTGTAAGCTGAAGAAGTTACTTCAAGGTGCAGCTTTTTTTTACCAGTAGTTCTTATTGAGATTTTCAGTATACATAACAAAATTATGCAGAACACAGTTAGACAAAGATAAGCTAATACATGTCAACATATATCTTAATAGCCACTTGCTGATGACTCGTCAACGAGTAGTTTTACCCCGACCCGCTGACGGACATGAATCAACGGGGTATAGATATTCAACACAGCATATAAAAGGTAGAAAAGAGGTGCGAGGCATGGGGAAGCCACCTCCCAAGGGGGATGGCTCTCCCACATCCCACAAGACAGCAGGCACCTAGGCCAGAAAGAGAATACCCAGCACAGTTGGGGGTAACATGCACTGGTAGCTCCCTGGAAGTAGCTAATCAAGCAGATAGTGTGCACTTTTGGTGTTCTAACCAGAGGTCCCACCTCTTTCGAAACTGGGGGATTTGTAAGTGAGCCTTTGCAAATATAATTTCCATGAGCACCTATTCATTCAGAGAGGAGAGTACATCAACTATAGATGGAGGTGCTTGGGCCTTCCAATTTCTGGTTTACATCCATCATCTAACAAATGATTTGATATTAGCTGTAACAATACCTTTTCAGTACCTTACACACGTTGCACTTTATTGGAATATATTGTCACAATATGGTGTTTTTGCATAATTTTGCTTTCTAGCGCTGCACTATTTTTTAGCTTTATACTGATACAACTGGTCAATTGGAGTGCTTGCTGCTGATTTACAATTTTTTTATTTATACATTTTCATTTATTCATTTTTTACATTTACATTACATGTTTAAGGTCGTGTATCACCTTTTGGAGTTTGCTCAGCAGCTGCGTGTAATTTAGCGGTAACAAATTTGAGGAAGGCGTGGTCAGAGATATGCCCAGGTAGGGGAGTGTGGAGCCTGGAGCCCAGGAGAAAATCGTCAATTCAGTGATGTTTTGTTTGGTTTTAGTGTCTAGATTAACACCTATCATGGCAGACTTAGTACAATTAATTTTGTAGAGGGAAGCCCTGCTAAAGAGATCAAGCATTTGGTGGAGATGAGGGAGCGACTGCTGAGGTTCGGTGATTGATATGATCACATCATCAGCGTGCAGACCGACTTTGTGATCATAGGTGTCAATGGAGATGCCTTTGATGAGGTTATTGGAGCATATGGAGTGAGCTAGCGGCTCCATGATAAGTGAGAAAATTAACGGGGAGAGGGGGCAACCCTGCCTCGTGCCATTTGAAATTGTGAAGGGTTCTGAGAAGATACCCAAATTGATCACCCTGGCGGATGGAGCAGAGTAGAGGGCCATTATGGCCTTAAGCAAAGGACCAGAGAAGCCAAATTTTATGAGAACTGCCTGTAGGAAGTTGTAATCAACTCTGTCAAATGCCTTCTCCGCATCCAAGGAAATGAACAGAGAAGGTGTTTGACTGTGCTCCACCCATTGGAGTAAACTAATATATCTCTTAGTGCCATCTGAAGCCTGCCTCCCATTCATAAATCCCACTTGATCCGGATGTACTAGGTGAGGAATTACTGTGGCTATGTGGGTTGCAAGGAGTTTGGCAAACATCTTTGTGTCTGTATTTAGCCTATTGGCCTATAACTGGCTGGGTCTTAGGGCTGGTTTAGGGATGGTGGTTAAAGTGACTTCCAGAGCTTCCTCCAGAATGGAAACTGTCAGCAAAGTGTGATTAAATGCCTGGCAGAGGAATGGGTTCAACGTGTGTCTAAATTGCTTATAAAATTAGTTACAGAGGCCGTCTGGACCAGGAGCCTTGTGAAGCGCTAAGGAGCCTATGGCACTATCGATCTCTATCTCAGTAAAGGATTTCAAGATGTTTACCAACTGTTCGTGGGTGAGGGCCGATAATTTCAGATGGTCTAGGAAACGTGCTATGTCACGTGGGTTGGGCGCCTTAGCTGCACCTGAAGAGGCTAAATTATACAGTTTTGCATAGAACTGACTAAGCTGATCAGCTATGTCTTTAGGGTTAGAAAGGCGCTTCTGATCCGTAGAGAGCAGGTATGGGATTTTTGCTTGGACTAGGTGTCTTTTGAGTTGCTTTGCAAGGAGGGCCCCTTGTTTGTTATGGTGGGCATAGAAATTGAGTCTCAGCCTTTTCAGGGCCAGGTCGAAATTTGAGTGTAGGTGGTCACTCAGGGATTTCCTAGCACAAGTTAAGTCCTGTTCTAAGGAGGGAGAAGGTGACGCCTTATGTGCTTTTTCAAGGGAGCTAATTTGATGTAAGAGTTTAACTGTAGTGGCAGTATGTTTCCGTTTGTCCTGGGCTACAAACTTTATGAGCAGACCTCTCACCACTGCCTTATGGGCATTCCAACATGTAAGTGGGTTGCTAACAGAATTTTCATTGTGCTGAAATACTCTTTTATTGCGGATTCGACATGTCTCTGGTAGATCGGATTAGTTAATAGGGAGGTGTTAAGCCTCCATCTTTTACCTGTGGGTACGTGATCTGGGGGAACACTTTGAGTGAGACAGGGACATGATCACACCAGGTAATATTGCCAATCATGGTCTCTAGTACTACTTTTCATTGCCATGAAGTCATACAGGTCCTCAGAGGAGAGGAGATTGTAAAGGACAGCGGGTTGTTTCCGCAAGGGATTAGAGGAGTCTAAAGTTGAGTCCACTACCTGATTAAAGTCCCCACAAATGATGAGAGGATGCTGTCTAAAGGAACCTTGCTGAGTGTTAAGGGTATAGATATTGACCAAAGTCAGTGTTCAGTCATTAAAGGTGGCATGAAGTATAATGAACCTTCCCAATGGGTCCGTTTCAGAATGTAATAGTTTAAATGCCACTGAGGAGCGGATATCTATTAAGACCACTGCTTTTTTCTTAGGTGAGTTTGCCATAAAGCAGTGGGGGAATAATTTGTGGCTACAGTTGGGTGGCTTAGCAGCAGCAAAGTGTGTCTCTTGGGCACAGATGATGTCTGCCTTGCTGGGTTTTGCTTCTTTCCAAAATAGTTTGCTCTTAAAAGGTGAGTTAAGACCCTTTACACTTAGGGAAGTTATGCTGAGGGCCATAGCTCTGTGTGGCTAGTTCAGAGGTGTGCTTTTGGGGGGAGAAATCAAGGAGACACCTGCTATTCAGCTATGATATAGTATGCAGCTGTGACTGTCAACGTACAGAAAAGATATATGAACAATGCTTTACCTTAGCTGGACGACATGAAAAATGGAAAGCAAAAACAAACAATTTAAGGAGCAATAGTACTGGTTGCTAATACCAAATAAACTGTAAATGTAGTTAACAGAAAGTGCATAGCACTTTTCTATAACCTGGGGGTAATAAAAGATGCTGAAAAAAGAACAGAAACTAGAATACTCATCTGGAACTGAGTTGCGTTATTGATTACTAGCAAGTTGATGCTGGTAATGTCAGGCTGTAGCCTGAGAGGAGCTCCTCATGGGCCGTGGTGTTGAACCCGGCCTTGGGTGCGATATGAGGAAGGGCAATCTCTGGTGGGCGGTTGAGATCTCACACGTTCCTGTTGCGGAGGCAGAGGGGATATGATTACCCAGTTCAGCAGGCGCTTCATACCTTCTTTAGGGGAGATGATGGTCGTGGGTTGATTGTGGTAGGTGACTATCAGTTTAGCTGGGAAGCCCCACTTGTAACGTATATTGTGCTCTTGAAGGATGGAGGTAACCTGCGCAAAGTCCCTTCTATTCCTGGCTGTCGCTGCGGATATGTCCGCGTAGAGTAAGATGTTGGCATAAGGATCTGGTAAGGACTTGCGCATACGCGCTGCCGACATAAGTTTTTCCTTGACTTGATAGAAATGTATACGCGCCAAAACATCTCGCGGGACTGTCTCTGGTAGGTAGTTAGGTTTTGCTATTCTATGCGCCCTGTCGATTATCATTTTCACTTGCGTCAGTCGCGGGGTGAGTTTGAGGAACAGCTGATGAAGGAATGATATGATTTCTGAGGGCTTGACTGATTCAAGGATTCCCCTGAACTTGATGTTGTTCCTCCTGGAACGATCATCAAGGTCAGCCACTTTAGCTTGCAGGTAGTGTATATCCTCTGCGTGATGGCGGATTTAGAAAGTAAGATGCAAGCAGTGGCTTTCAACAGGGCCAAGTGTATACAAGCAATTGCCTGGGTAGTGTTGTCTCTCACTTCCTTAGTGGGCACAAAGCTCTTTGGTCAGAGTGAATAATGTTTTGAAGGAGATGCAGAAGACTTAAAAAAAGGATCTTGGCAAAACTTCTGGTGTTGATGTTGCAGAATGAAGTGGTAGTTAGGGTACAAGGCATGACAGTAATATGAACAGTTAAAGCCACAGGTAGTATAGGATGATCGTTCTTAATAGCATTGAGTACTTTCAAGAAATGAGAGAAGAGGATAGAAAGTAATGGTTTATAGTAGGGGTGGTGAATCTATCTGGGCTTGGGACTCTCCTGCTTATAGTAAGTATGAGGGCATGCTTGAGCTCTTCTGAGGAGATTGAGCTTTCAGTCACGCGGATTGATAGTGGGTAATTTGGAGTGTACATATGCTTCATTGCAGTTAAAATAATCATGGTTGTCACAATTTAGGTCAGGGGGCGCAAGATGGCATAACTTTAAAAAAAAAAAAAACGAAACTCATTTGCAATCTGTACTGTAAATGAGTTTTGGTTAAATGTTTTGAGTTAACCCAATGTGGACCGCCCCACACACATTTACTGTGGCAGGAAGGCCGCTCTGTGCATAATCTGTGCAGGTGACCCACTCCGGCTGTGATTGGACACAGCAGGAGCCAATCAGTGGGTCTGGCGGACACGATGTCCACCAGGACCCACTAGTTGTTCGAGGCACAGGCAGAACGGCAATCTGTCTATGTAAACAAAGCAGATCTCTGTTCTGTGACAAGGGAAGGCAGAGATCTTGTATTTCTGCTAAGCACAGTACAAGTAGTCTCACACAGTTAGAAAGCACTCTCTAGGAACACATTTAACTCTTTGATCATCCCAGATATTAACCCATTCCCTGCCAGTGTCATTAGTACAGTGATAGTGCATATGTTTTAGCACTGATCACTGTATTAGTATCACTGGTCCCCAAAAAGTGTCAAATGTGTCAGTTAGGTGTCCAATTTGTAAGCCACAATATTGCAGTCCCGCTATAAGTCACTGATCACCACCATTACTAGTAAAAAAGATAAATAAATAAAAATTCCAAAAATCTATCCCATAGTTTGTAGATGCTATAACTGTGGCACAAACCAATCAATATATGCTTATTGGGATTTTGTTTACCAAAAATATTTAGCAGAATACATATTGGCCTAAATTGATGAAGACATTTGATTTTTTTTTTATTTTTTATTGGGTATGTTTTATAAGAGAAAGTAAAATATATTGTTTTTTATTTTTTTTTTAAATTGTCTAATTTTTTTGTTTATAGCACAAAATATAAAAACCGCAGAAGTGATCAAATACCACCAAAGGAAAGCTCTATTTGTGGGAAAAAACATACATTTTATGTGGGTACAGCATCGCATGACCGCGCAATTGTCAGTTGAAGTAAACACAGTGCCATATTGCAAAAAATGGCCTGGTCAGGAAGGGGGGTAAACCCTCCGGAGCTGAAGTGGTTAAAGTATGGTATTAAAGTTTTAGCTTGTTAGTTTAAGAGAGTGTATGTAAGATATTTTCCTCAATGATTGCCATATTCCAAAACAATCCCCTACATGTTTTCATGTCCACTTTGACTTTGGTCATGCACAGAGATTTACAGTATGTGAATCAAGAAGTTGAGTTAATTTAGTTGCTATAGTAGGAGTCAGGGACAATATGTGTACAAGTTCCAGGTCTTTTATCTGCTGGAACATTGCAGAGATCTCTCAGATGCCATGCCTGATCAAAAGTCCTTGCATATATGCCTTGGGTGTGATCTCTGGAGTAGATTAAAAAAAATGTGACAGTTCTCTAATGATATCACCAACAGCCTTGACATTGTGGAGGGTGGATTATTTAAGCCTACAGTTCTATGGTCTGGGTAGATGTTCTCTCTTATCAAGATCAATGAAATCAGGGGTTTGATCTGATGGTGTAATACTGCCAATGCCAACATCCATAATCAGAAGTAGAAGACTATGTGGAGCAGAAAAAAATCTATCCAAGCTTATGTATTTTGTATGTGAGAAAAGGAGTAGTCATGTACTGTTGTGTTGTGAATGCACCAGACATCCACTAGTTTGTGATAATGGAATCATTGTTTAAGGCATCTGAGGTTACATAGGAAAGGTTAGGAGGGAGTTTAGCACAATAATAAAATCCCCATCTAGAATAATTAGGCCCTTTTTAAAATCTGCCAGGGATTTAAGGGATATATCTGCTTGTTTCCGGTTTCAAGGTGGCTAAGGTAACCATTTGAGATTCAACAGTACCCTTAAGAAATAAGCACTGGCCCTCTGCAACCATAAGGGAGTTATGTAGGACCCAAGGAACTTATTTAATGATAACTACACTTACCTCACAAGATTTTTTGTTAAGAGGAACTATTGTGCTAGACAGCAGAAAAGTATCTATCCCACATGGTTGGAATTTTTCCTGCCTGAAAATGTGTTTCTTTAAAAGATGCAATTTGAGATTTCTGTCTGCGAAGGTCTGTAAGAAACATTCTATGTTTATTGGGTACATTAATACCAACAGCATTGAGAGAAGTAATCATTAGGAAGGTATGACTCATTAAAAGTCAGGTAAGAGCAGAGAGGAGACAAAAAAAGAAAGAAAGAAAGCATAGAAGTAAAAAAAGGAGGGTATGGGAGAGGATGTAGAGATGGATGGGAATATACAGTAGATGAAAAATTGGACCAACTGCTGAGAGGAAGAGTTCTTTAAGAGCCTAGACCCCGGTAAGGTAAGAGGAAAAGGTGGAAAATGCTCCAGAAACCCCTGAAGAAGAGAAAAGAATATCTTAAAACCTGTCGGGTCTGCCAAAGTCTGGGGATCAGTGCGGACAAGCCAAACACTATAGAAACACTGGGGTTGATTTACTCAAATTGGAGAGTACATGATCTGGTACAGCTGTGCATAGTAGCCAATTAGCTACTAACTTCAGCTTGCTCAATGAAATTTTGACGAAAAAAGAAAACCTGGAACTGCACCAAATGTTGCACTTAATAGTTTTAGTAAACCAACCCCATATAACAATCCCCCAACTAGGGACATTTGGGTATTTTTATGAGATATTGTACTATTGTGCATAAATGCAATATACCAGCCGCCATGAAATTTTATGTTCTTTTAACAAATATTGTAAATAAAGATTATTGAATTTTTAACTTTTATGATTTAGGTTTACAAGATATTGCCTTAATAGTCCAATGGGAAATGTAAGACATATTGCAGAGTAGAGATTAATGATTTATACTCTGAATGGTCTAAGGTTATTAGTAGTATACCCCAAATTTAAGTGTTAGGACCCTTGCTTGTTAACAAATGTATAAATTATGTAAAATGTGGGATTAAAAGCCCAATTTCTGTGTTTGCATATGACACCAAGCTGTGTAGTAGATTGATATTTGGATAAGTCCCCAACTTGATTGGGAAACTATGTGGCAAATGAGGTTTAATCACAATATCCTATACCTCTGATAGTGCTGTTCAAGGTGCTCTGGTTAATCCGGTATCTCACAGCAATATTAGGGGGCAGGTTGTCTTAATCCAGAAAGCAGTGAATTATGAGGAGATGAGAGACGCCGCACGCAACTAGCTCAATAGGTGAAGAGAAATGTGAACGGCCTCAACCATGAGCTCATTCTGAGCCCTGCCAGTGATACACTCAGCCCTCCCCATTGGGGCTTAATCATAAAAATGAGGGAGTGGAGCAAGACAGTTCTATTTACATGTCATAAGCCACTCGTAAAATATAAAATCAATTGTGAAAGCAACACATGGAAACAATGTTGAAAATTGTTTTTTAAAGTGATAGATGCCTCCCAGCAATGATGCAACCAGATTATGATGGCAGATTTTTAAATGCAAAAAAAAAAATGTACCGTAAATAGTCCATTGAATATGCTATATCATAATTAACTGCAAGATTGCATGATGTTTAATGTTTGGGAGTTGAAAGACAACTAATCCAAAAGAAGAAAAGTACAAAATCGAAACACCCTGTATCAAAAAATGTTTAGCTTTAAAAACACAAAAGGTGTGTATGAAGAGACATAACTATTGTCATCTTATTCAATGAGGCCTTATAGATGATTGCAAAGAGGGAAAAAACATATTTATACATTCTCAATTTTCATAAAGAAAACTATTCTAGTCTTGTTAGTTTTCTCAATTTATGCTCCCCTGAAGTTTTGGTAAAGGAGGAGATAGTGCCATGGTTTCGAAACCATGCAATGTTAGATCCTTATAAATTGCCCATGTCTTCTGTGAATAATGTGCTATATGAAAAATGTAAAAATACAAAGAGTAAACAAGATATATACTGTAACGTATAATATATAATCAAATGGACCATGTAAAGTATTTAATAGAGTTGGGCAAACAGTTCCAGCCAAGCAAAAGTTCAGCCCAAACATTCCCTGTTCACCCATTCAGTGGACACGCATAATTTGCAGGGGATGTTCACTGCCGAGCACCCCACAATGAGCTGCACAGTGCATTCTAAGCCCTGATTAGGCAAAGCTTTACCCAATCAGGGCATAGTGAATAGCTGGATGTTAAGGAGTGGGCCGGGAAGCTGTCCTCTGCATCCTTAACAACAGATGAGTCATCATCTGTCCATAGGCTTGACTGAATCATAAAAAAAAAATGCTGGCAATAGAAAAATGTAAGAAAAAATGTGAGAAAAATCCATACCAGACCCTTATGTGAGCATGCAGCTCAGCAGGCCAGGAAAGGAGGGGCAACTGAAAGCCCCCCTTTCTGAACCATACCAGGACATATGCCCCCCCATCTGCACCCCATCCCAAAGCACCTTGTCCCCATGTTGATGGGGACAAGGGCCTCTTCCCCACAACCCTGGGCTGTGGTTGTGTGGGTCTGAAGGCAGGAAGGTTATCAGAATCTGAAAGCCCCCTTTAACAATGGGGCCCCCAGATCCCACCTTCCCACTGTGAATGAGTATGGGGTACATACTACCCCTATCCATTCACCAAAAAGTGTCAAAAAGAAATAAAAACACACACAGTTTTTGGCAATTCCTTTATTAAAAATATAAAAACAATATCCCTCAATGTACATAGTCACATAGTTAGTCAGGTTGAAAAAAAAGTCCATCCAGTTAAAAAAAAACAAAAAAAACCACACACATA
>BLSH010159439.1:231828-263710 GCA_018402905.1 Glandirana rugosa
GGTTCCAGAGGGCTAGACTGGGGAAATCTGAAAATAGAAACCCCAGTAGCCTTCCGTTAACAGATACGACACTTCTATGCTCTACACGGCGTGGACTTTGATGCCTATGACCTTCGGACACGATCGTAAAGAGGACGCCACAACGATAGTCACACACTTCTCACCCTCTTCTCCCAACGTGTGACCATGGTGGCCATTTTGAAGTTGGCCATTTTGAATCCAACTTTTGTTTTTTCAATAGGAAGAGGGTCATGTGACACATCAAACGTATTGGGAATTTCACAAGAAAAAAAATTGGGGTGCTTGGTTTTAACGTAACTTTATTCTTTCATGAGTGATTTACAAGTTTCTGACCACTTATAAAATGTGTTCAATGTGCTGCCCATTGTGTTGGATTGTCAATGCAACCCTCTTCTCCCACTCTTCACACACTGATAGCAACACCGCAGGAGAAATGCTAGCACAGGCTTCCAGTATCCGTAGTTTCAGGTGCGGCACATCTCGTATCTTCACAGCATAGACAATTGCCTTCCGATGACCCCAAAGATAAAAGTCTAAAGGGGTCAGATCGGGAGACCTTGGGGGTCATTCAACTGGCCCACGACGATCAATCCACTTTCCAGGAAACTGTTCATCTAGGAATGCTCGGACCTGACACTCATAATGTGGTGGTCAAACAAAGTCCATAACAAGACAATGGTCTTGCTCCAAATATGGAGCAAGACCATTGTCTTGTTATGGACTTTGTTTGATTTACATGATCTTTTTATTATTATTATTATACAGGATTTATATAGTGCCGACAGTTTGCACAGCGCTTTACAATATTAGGGCAGACAGTGCAATTACAATACAATTCAATACAGGAGTAATCAGAGGACCCTACTCTTTTTATGATCAGTATGTTACTATTTGAAGAAAATTCTTGAACAATGCTTGTATTTTGATACTTTGAAATACTAAAGAAGCTGTGTGCAGCAATCCTGGACTTTTATTTGTATATATATATATATATATATATATATATTTCAGATTCATGTGGGCTAAATGTGTCTTCATTATTTTACATTTTCCCGGACTGCACCTTGGAAACCTGGTTTGTTTTCTTGGTTGTTCTCCTTGGCCTGGATGGGTTTTGCTGCATCAGCCCATACTTATTTACATTTATAGATATTTCTTGCATCAAACCCCTAATGAGTGGACAGGATCCATGAAACACGTAGAGTTTTAGGATGTCAAGACAATCCAGTTGTTACAAATTATGATAATCATGTATCTGTTAATGTCAGCTCTTTTGAATACAATGCTATTTACCTTGGATAAAATCTTATCATGTACCTTATGATTATGGAATGTCAAATTTTGATTGTTAAATACATTTTAAACTATTTATACTCTATGTATTCATTTCTTTGAAGTGACATGCCTCATGTAAAGTCCCATTATGACTGTTTTCTTAGTTTTTTATTACTGGGCTTAGGACAATATTTTAAACGTTTACATTTACAGGACTTTTTGTGCCTACATCAACTGTGCAGTTTCCCTAAGCTTCATGTCAAGGATTGCACACTTTAAGCATCATTTCTGCACAATGTATTTCATTATTCAGGGCTACATGTCCCATCATGCCTAGCACTTGCACCCAAGCGGCACCATTACTTGCCATCCGAGCACCTTGTCTACAATAGCAAGACCAAAGGGGGAACTCAAAGTAGACCCATCTCTGCTCCTCCTACAAGGAAGGACAAGGGCTATATGAGGGCATAGAGGCAGGTCTTTGGTGTTTTTTTTCCTTTCACTGCCAGTATTTATTGGCATGGGCATTGTAGGCATCCCACTGTGTAGCTTGGTTCTAGGAGCATGCATGAAGGAGCCACCCTACAAGTAGTGCCAGAGCCAGCGCTTGGGAAGGAAGTCCATTCTGAAGTAAGCAGACAATTAGACCAGCAAAAATAGTAAGTTGTTATTAGAATATTTGTAATTCTTTGATTAAATTGATGTTTTAAGGGTTTTTTTTTTCAGATTTACCTATATTTTAATTCCCAGGGAGAATAGGGACACAGACAGCAATAAAAGCTCAACAGCTTTTCTAACTCCTTATCAACCTATCCAGTTTTTAAAAAACAGCTGGAGAATGTCTCCATCTATATCAGACCCTTATCCCAGATGAATATGTGATATACTGTATATGTTAATGGGTGACATCCACACTTAAAAAAAAGTCATGGGGTTCCCCAAATACATACCGGGTCTTTAAAGTGGTTGTAAAGTAATTATAGGAATTTTGTAATCAGCTCTGTTACAGGATTATATAATCTACAGTGTGTGTGTTTCTGTAAAATGATTGTGCAAAATACCTTATTTACAGTGCTGCTGGGCACTTGCGTGACTCGCCGGAGCTCACCTTCCCAAGCACTGCAGAGGGAGGGGCCGAGATTCCCCACTAACGTCAGCCAGGAGGAGAGGAGGAGAGCAGCGGGAGGTCACGTGAGTGCTCAGTGGCACTGTAAATAAGTTATTTTGCACAATAATTTTACACAAACACACACATTGCACATTACATAATCCTGTAACAGAGAGGATTACAGGATGTCTTAATGTTAATGCTACAGACTCCCGAGTTGACAGGCAAGGAGGGAGGGGGAGAGAAGAGAGCAGCAGGCTGACGAAGGCACATAACCTAACCAGGGTAATCATGGATCAGCAGCCCTGAACTGATGTCTTGGAAGCGACGACAGTGGACCATACCTGTGCAAAATAGTAATAGACAAATGCAGTGCTTAGAAATCTATGAGAAAAATGTAATCAAAATTAAATCAAGTGTGAGAAAAGAATACAGTGTAAATATAGTGAATAAGCGACAACTCCAGAGGAAGTTTTTGGTGTGCTCCACTCAAAAGAATGAATTCTATTGGAAGCATTACCATTAATACAAAAGATAAAACCAAAAATGATATATTGATAAAATAAAATATGTGCCCCTGAAACAGAAAAATGTATTTATTAATTGTGTTCCATCCACACACAAATCTTTGGGCAGCAACACATATAATTGTCCTTATTAACAATGTCCATAGAATCTACAATGCTCCCTATTTCACACACACATTTCTGTTATTCATGTGCAAAACCCCTTAGGACAGCCTTGTTAGACCCCCTGCAGTTCACCTATAGAACAAACAAGTCAGTGAAGGATGCTGTTCAAATGGGGATACACTACACCCAGCAATACCCCTAGACATGGACTCATGGATCCTCTTTGTGGATTTCAGTTTGGTGTTCAACAGTATCACTCCAGAAATCCTCCACTCCAAACTCACCCATCCCGCTGTGTCCACCTCCATCTTAGGGTTGCCACATTATCCCTTTAATCCAGGACACATATCAATTGCACAGGTTCTGTGGCTGATTAAGGTGGTAATTAAACTCACTTGGTGCCTTATCTGCATTCAATTAGCCTCGGAAACTGTGTAATTCATGTGTGTCCTGGATTAAAGGGATGATGTGACAACCCTACTCCATCTGCCAGTGGATCATCATGTCCCATATCCTATGTTGTACAGGCAGCTGGATCCTGGAGAAATCTTCTGTGCAGGGATACCCCATCCTTTTTCTGTCTCTAAATTTCCAGTACTACAATGGTTAACAGATTCAGGTGTTCAGGCAGAAAAGTGGTACAGATAGTCTGATGGGTGCCCACCCCTTCCTTCTTCCTTCTCCATTGAGAAAATTTCTTTCATTGATTGCACTGCTTGTAAGACAATCTGTGGA
Source organism: Glandirana rugosa (assembly GCA_018402905.1). Lineage (NCBI taxonomy): Eukaryota > Metazoa > Chordata > Amphibia > Anura > Ranidae > Glandirana > Glandirana rugosa. The sequence continues at coordinate 235,600 of BLSH010159439.1, forward strand.
TGAGGGAGTTTGATCAGTCACAGGAGTTCTTCATCATTCATAGATCATGTTAAAAGCAGTGTAATCAGTGATGGATTTCTTAGTGGAGGAGGAAGAAGGAGGGCCCCATCAGACCATCTGTACTGCTCTTCTCTTTGTAGACCTGGAGCTGTTAACCATTGCAGGGCTAGGATTTTAGAGACAGGAAGAGGACACAACAACCTCACACAGAAGATTTCTCCAGGTAGTTTTTAGCTAAATTTCTGCTTTAATTAAAAAATAAAAATAAACTAAAAGCCTAATTTTCCAAACTGAAACCCTGGTCTTGAGACAGTAAGAATCGGGTCTGTAGTGCGGAAAGGTCCTTCTTAGAAGACTCATGATTCTTTCCATGGGTTGATGGCGTCCATTACAGGGTTCTCTATTTCTAAAAAAAGCATTACAACATTGAAGCCTGGACTGGTTAGACTGCAGCAGTGGATTATCTCTCCACTACTGGAAAACTAAGGGGTAATGTAACGGTGGACTCAAGTAAGTGGAAAATGACTCTGATGGTAGTTTTTTTTTTTACTTTTGAGATGCCTAGGTGGGGTACAATGGGCTTGAAGGGATTTTGAATTTTTTTTTTTCTTTTCCTTGGAAATTTCTTTAAAATTACACTAATCATGTAAGAATTATATTCTGGTATTTCTCTGACTCCCAATTGCAGTGTGTTAGGTTTTTGAATTTAAAGTGTTTAAGCCAGGCACAGCCAAGAAATTAGCACAGTGGAAGCCTTCATACTTTTCTTACAACGGGGTAATTTAAGTGAGGTCTCCAGAACTGGACACAGCATTCTAAATGAGGTCTCACTAAAGATCTATATGGGGAATCATAATTTTCTTCCTCCTGCTGGTGATCCCTCTAGTGATATAAAGATCTATATAGAGGAATCAGGCCTCCTTCCTCCTACTGGTGACCCCTCTAGTGATATAAAGATCTATATAGAGGAATCGGGACCCCCTTCCTCCTACTGGTGACCCCTCTAGTGATATAAAGATCTATATAGAGGAATCGGGACCCCCTTCCTCCTGCTGGTGACCCCTCTAGTGATATAAAGATCTATATAGAGGAATCAGGATCTCCTTCCTCCTGCTAATTTATTATTTATTAATTTATTTTAGGCACTTATATAGCGTTGTCAATTTACGCAGTGCTTTACATATATATTGTACATTCACATCAGTCTCTACCCTCAAAAGGAGCTTACAATCTAAGGTCCATAACTTACATTCATACATATTCATAGTGTTAATTTAGACAGGATCTAAATTACCTACTAGCATGTCTTTGGAGTATGGGAGGAAACTGGAGTTCCTGGAGGAAACCCACACAGGCACAGGAAGAACATGCAAACTCCAGGCATGGTCTTGGTTGGGATTCAAACCAGCAATCTTTTTGCTGCCAGACGAACGTGCTATCCACTACACCACTGTGCTTCCCACTAATGATCCCTCTAGTGATGTAAAGATCTATATAAAGGAATCAGGACCTCCTTCCTCCTGCTGGTGATCCCTCTAGTGATATAAAGATCTATATAGAGGAATCAGGACCCCCTTCCTCCTGCTGGTGACCCCTCTAGTTATGCATTCTAGAATTCTATTTGCTTTTCCCACTGCCTGGTCACACTGTTTGCTCAATTTGCAATCATTTGAAATATGTACCCCCAAATCTTTTCTTCTCTGTAGTGCTGGCTAACACTGTACCCCCAATGTTGTACTCTCTCACAGGATTCATTTTTCCCAGGTGCATAATTTTACATTTAGACACATTGAACTGCAGTTTTCACTGCTTTGGCCAATTTTCCAGCAATGCCAAATCATGTTCCCTGTTAACGACACCTCCATCAACCCTATTGCACACCTTTGTATCATCAGTAGAGTTGAGCGAACCCGAACTGTAAAGTTTGGGTCCGTACCAAACTTTTGGGTGTCCGGGACCCGGACTCGAACTCGGACTTTTCAAAAAAAGTCCGGGTTCGGGTCAGGGGTTCTGGTATTTTATTCCACGTGTTGAAAAGCTGCCAAGGGCATCCAATCAACAAGTGTTTCACTGGTTTTCCCTAGAAGCCATCACAGCCATGCCTACTAATGGCATGGCTGTGATTGGCCAGTGCACCATGTGACCCAGCCTCTATATGGGTCTGAAGTCACCGTGCTGCATGTCATATGCTCTCAGGATAGTTTAGGGAGAGAAAGCTGCTGGCTCTGTGAGGGACAGATTGCAGAACATCTCATCCTGCATTACTGAACAATCTGATTGTGGACTAGGTAGAGATACTAGTACTACTGCTTTGAGGGACAGATTGCACACCTCATCCTGCTGCACAGAACGATCTGACTGGACTAGGTAGAGTCTGTTGCTTTAAGGGAAAGATTATTCTTCTAAAATCATCATCAAGTTGTATAGGGAAAGGTTCCAGCTGTTGCTTTAAGGGAAAGATCATTCTTCTAAAATCATCATCAAGTTGTACAGGGAAAGGTTCCAGCTGTTGCTTTAAGGGAAAGATCATTGTTCTAAAATCCTCTTCAAAGTGTGTGGGAAAAACCTATTGCAGGGGCATAGAGCCATATTAGTGTTCTAAAATCATCTTCAAAGTGTGTGGGAAAAGCCTGTTTCAGCCGCATAGAGCCATATTAGTGTTCTAAAATCATCTTCACAGTGTGTGGGAAAAGCCTGTTTCAGCCTTATAGAGCCATATTGGTGTTCTAAAATCATCTTCACAGTGTGTGGGAAAAGCCTGTTTAACCTCCCTGGCGGTATGATTATGTCAGGAATTTTGTTCCAAAAGCGGTACGATTATTTTGCATGGAAATTTGGGGTTTTATATTGTAGGCCTGCAATTCTTAGGAATAACTCACTTAAATCTGTCCAAACAAGAGTCTAGTAGACATCCCGGGTATGAAAAAGTTTGAAAAATGAAATCATAAATTATAATATAATAAATAACTAAAAATAATTATCAAAAATAATAATATAATAGTAATAAAATTTATTCAATAATGTAATCAAACCAAAAACGCAGAAATTTGCTCAGTTGCAGAATTGTCGCTGTCGTCACTTTCAGTTTCTGATGATAAATTTCCCCAAAAATCAGTATCACTCAATTCTGCAAATGATTCTTATTTACTATCAGTGTTTTCTAGCTGATCAAAAACCACTTTTGACGTAATGGGACGCTTTTTGGTTGCCATGGACATTGTCATGTTTCCAGGCAGAAAGAATGACATTTATTATATAAAAGTGCATGCAGGGCTCTGGGCAAACCACTAGGGACAAAGGGGATGTGAAATGATTTCATACAGTAATGTAATCTATAAGATTACAGTGTACTGTATGTACTGTGTGTGTTTCACTTTTTGAATTCCCCGCCGGTCTCCGTCCCCGTGCGACGCGACGCTCGCAGGGAACGGAGCCCGGCACACAGAGGCATCGGAGCGGCGGACACAGCCCGCAGACACGGCGGGGGACATCGCTGGATCCAGGGGACAAGGTGAGTAGTGCTGCCTGGATCCAGCGATGCAAGCCAGAGTGTGGCTTGGGGTTACCGCTCTTGGTACTGAAATTCCACCCCGAGCCACACTCGGGAATACCGCTAGGAAGGTTAAGCCGCATAGAGCCATATTCGTTTTCTACAATCATCTTCACAGTGTGTGTGGGAAAAGCCTGTTTCAGCCGCATAGAGCCATATTAGTGTTCTAAAATCATCTTCACAGAGTGTGGGAAAAGCTTGTTTCAGCCGCATAGAGCCATATTAGTGTTCTAAAATCATCTTCACAGTGTATGGGAAAAGCCTATTGCAGGGGCATAGAGGCATATTACTGTTCTTCCAGCCGCATAGAGAGCCATATTATTGTTCTAATTTTTAGAACTCTAATATGGCTCTATGCGCCTGCAATAGGCTTTTCCCACACACTGTGAACATGATTTTTGAACACTAATATGGCTCTATGCAGCTGAAATAGGCTTTTCCCACACACTGTGAAGATGATTTTAGAACACTAATATGGCTCTATGCGGCTGAAACAGGCTGTTCCCACACACTGTGAAGATGATTTTAGAACACCAATATGGCTCTATGCGGCTGAAACAGGCTTTTCACACACACTGTGAAGATGATTTTAGAACACCAATATGGCTCTATGCGGCTGAAACAGGCTTTTCACACACACTGTGAAGATGATTTTAGAACACTAATATGGCTCTATGCAGCTGAAACAGGCTTTCCCACACACTGTGAAGATGATTTTAGAACACTAATATGGCTCTATGCGGCTAAAACAGGCTTTTCCCACACACTGTGAAGATGATTTGAGAACACCAATATGGCTCTATGCGGCTGAAACAGGCTTTTCCCACACACTGTGAAGATGATTTTAGAACAGTAATCTTTCCCTTAACCACTTCAGCCCCGGAAGGATTTCCCACTTTAGGACCAGAGCACTTTTTGCGATTCGGCACTGCGTCGCTTTAACTGACAATTGCGCGGTCGATGTTGTACCCAAACGAAATTTGCGTCCTTTTTTCCCACAAATAGAGCTTTCTTTTGGTGCTATTTGATCCCCTCTGCGTCGTTTCTGATTGCCGCTATAAACAAAAGAAGAGTGACAATTTTGCAAAAAAACCCCAAATTTATTACTTTTTGTTAAAATCCAAATCCAAAAAAAAATATAAAAAAACATTTTTTTTCCATCGGTTTTGGCCAAATTATATTCTTCCTCATATTTTTGGTAAAAAAAATTGCAATCGGCGTTTATTGATTGGTTTGCGCAAAAGTTGCCACGTTTATGGATGATGAGAATTCATTTCTGGGGTTTTTATTTTTAATTTTTTTTACTTGAAATGGCGGTGATCTGCGATATTTAGCGATACTGCGATATTGCGGCGGACATGTCAGACCATTTTGACACTTTTTTTGGACCATTGGCATTTATACAGCGATCAGTGCTATAAAAATGCACTGATTACTGTGTAAATGCCATTGGCAGTGAAGGGGTTAACCTGCAGGGGGCGCTCTAAGGGTTAACTGTGTTCCCTGGGCGTGTTCTAACTGTGTGTTGGCTGCCCTGGCTGGGGAAAGGGGATGATCACAGCTTCCATATACAGGAAGGCTGTGATCATCGCCCTTCCCCCTTCAACAGAAGGGAGATCCGTGTTTACATACACGAACCTCCGTTCTTTCACTGCGGGGGGCCATCGCGGGTAGCCGGCAGCGATCGAGTCCACCGCACCCGCTCCCTGGCTCCCCCCGAACACAGTGAGCGTGCGAGAGCACCTCCATCGGCGCACGCTCACAATGCTAGTTATCGCGGCCGCCGTCCTGTGACGGCGGTTCGCGATAACAAGTCACCTTGCCGCCGTCACGCTGCAGCGGGCAGTCAGCAAGTGGTTAAAGCAACAGCTGGAAGCTTTCCCTGTACAACTTGGAGATGATTTTAGAATCTAAAATCATCTCCTAGTTCTATAGGGAGAGGTTCCTACTGTTGCTTAAAGGGACAGATTATTGTTTCTTGCACAAAATTAAAAAGTGCATCTACATTGCTGGTTTAAAAAAAAACAAAAAAATTCCAAAAATAAAAAAAACAGCGTTGGCTACCTCCTCCTCCTCCACCGCCACTTTCACCGCCTCCTCAACCTCCAACTCCACATCCGCCTCCATTTTTGATTTTTTTATGTGATTTTAGCTTAAAAATTATTTTAAGTTATTTCCCTATCCCCATTTCTTTGTAGGGCACTTTACCCCCATTTTCCTTCCTTTTGCAGACCTCTAGGACTTTCCAGGACTTTTTTACAGCCATTTTTGTGCCTAAAAGTTTGGATCCCCATTGATTTCAATGGGGTTTGGGGTCCGGGTCAACGTTCAGGTCAAGTCCAGACCCGAACCTGGTCTTTGTCCCGAAGTTAGGCCGAACCTGCAGAACCTGAACTGCCAGAGGTTCAATCAACTCTAATCATCAACAAAAGATGTACCTTGCCCTACAAACCTTTTGTTATATCACTTGCGTATAGATTAAATAGAACAAGACCCCGTCCAGAGCCTTGTGGTACACCACTAGTGACTGCTCTCTTTTACTAATGAATACCATTTAGAACCACACTATGGCATCTATCATTTAGTCAACTGCATATCCACAGAACCACCCAAGGATTAAGTCCCAGCTTGTACAACTTTTGTATTAGATCATTATGTAGAACTGTATCAAGTGCCTTGCTGAAATCAAGATATGCTATGTCCACAGCACCCCCTGGTCCAAAACACTGGTAATATAGTAAAAAAAATAAATCAGAATAGTCTTGCATTATCTGCCCCTCATTAAAGCCATGCTGCTTTTGGTCCAGCAAGTTGTACTTTTTTAAGTGATCAATAATCCTTAAAAAGTGATTTTACTAACTTGACTACAACCGATGTTAAACTCACTGGCCTGTAATTGCCAGCTTCTACCTTGCTGCCGTTCTTGTGGATAGGTACAATATTAGCTGTTCGTCATTCATGGGGAACTCCTCCTGTTAAAAGAGATTGATTAGAAAGATCCATTAATGGTTCAACAGCTATCTTGAAGTTTTCTTAGAACTCTGGGATGAATACCATCAGGGCCCTTTGCTATATTAAGCTTTAACTGAACCAGTTCCTCTGTTACCTCTGTCTCCAGTAATCCTAAAGATGAACCGTCATTACTATAATGACTCCCCAACTTGTTATTGTTAGTGCAATTTATTTCTCAGAAGACTGAACAGAAGTAAGTGTTTAAATGGTTTGCTACATCCAGGTCTCCCTTAGCATATGTGTTGTGCCCAGTTTTCATTTGTATTTTTGTTCTATCACTAATGTAGATAAAAGAGGTTTTACCTTCTTTCTTACATAGTTACATAGTTACATAGTTAGTCAGGTTGAAAAAAGACACAAGTTTATCTAGTTCAACCAAAAAAAAAAAAAAATAGAAAAATGATATATAACCATATAATCCCATACACAATCTTTCATTCACCGTTGATCCAGAGGAAGGCAAAAAACCCCAGCAAAGCGTGATCCAATTTGCTATAACGGGGGAAAAAAATCCTTCCTAATCCCCCGAGAGGCAATCAGATTCACCCTGGATCAACTTTACCTAAAAATGTTAGTACCTGAAAGGAAAAATCTCTTGTACGACCACCCAAATATTCAGGTAATGCAGGTTCACTCCAGAGATCCACAGATCTGTGAGACACCCAATAATACAAAGTGAAACAGTGAGTAAATGTATTCTCAGGTGTCCGAGGTTTATTTGACAAACAAGGGTTTTTATACAGTCTAGGGAACAAAGGTGGGGGCTTACAAAAGTGTGTACGTGTTACAAAAATACTGGTCATAGTTAGCATCACACGCTGGTCAGCAAATAAACTTTGCACCTATACACAGGTAAAAACTGGTTTCGCCCTAACGAAGCATTTTGCTGTTGACCAAACAAAATGTGTTTGACCAGACAAGATGTGTTGGTCAGATAACAAATATAGCCAGCCATAAACATGAGTCAATAGGGCAAAAGTCGTATGCAAGTTAAAACCAACAGCTCAAAAGTGCTGCCTTCAGCACGAATATATTTCATATAATCGTCATTTAGACACAAAAATGAAATCTTAAGCTATATTGCCTTATAGTACCCAGTTATATTATTTACATTAAGGAAAGAATCCAGGCCTTTTTTAAAACAATCTACCATGCTGGCCAAAACCACCTCTAGACGTAGAGTGCCCCCTTGGCCTTTGTGATGAACTTAAAGTAAATAACTCAACACCAAGTTCACAATATGGACCACTTATGTATTTGTACATGTTGATCATATCCCCCCTTAATCTCCTCTCCTCAAGAGAGAATAAATTCAGTTCCTCTAATCTGTCCTCATAGCTAAGCTCCTCCATGCCTCTTATTAGTTTGGTTGCCCTTCTCTGCACTTTCTCCAGTTCCCCGATATCCTTTTTGAGAATTGGTGCCCAAAACTGAACTGCATATCCCAGATGAGGTCTTACTAATGATTTGTACAGGGGCAAAATGATGTCTCTATCTCTGGAGTCCATACCTCTCTTAATACAAGAAAGGATTTTGCTTGCTTTGGAAACCGCAACTTGGCATTGTATGCCATTATTAACCCCTCCCTTACCTAGTCATTGTAAAATGACGTTGACAGGAACCCTTCGTCAATCCAGGCTGACGTCATATGACTTCGGCCGCTTCTCGATGCTACTGTGGACCCCTGGGGGCCCACAGCACGGCGATTGCGGATCGATCGTGTCCCTGGGGGTCGTGCCCCCCGATCGGGGTAAAGAGCCAATAGATTTGGCTCTTTACCACTTAACCAGCTGTGTCCAATCACAGCCGGTCACTACCGACAACACTGTGCACGTTGCACCAGGGGCGCGCAGCGCAACGACCGGGGCTGAGGCTTGTAACACGGACAAAGCTCAGCTCCGATCAGTGTAAAGAGCCAATGGAATTGGCTCTTTACCACGTGACCGGCTGTGTCCAATCACAGCCGGTCATGTGATGTAAACATACCTGTCATCTGCCCATCAAAGTACCCGAGTACCTGTCACCAGCCCATCGGAGTACCCGAGTGCCTGTCACCAACCCATCAGAGTACATGAGTACCTGTCACCAACCCATCAAAGTACCTGAGTACCTGTTACCAGCCCATCAAAGTACCCGAGTACCTGTCACCAGCCCATTAGAGTAACCGAGTACCTTTCACCAGCCCATCAGAGTACCCGAATACCTGCCCATCAGAGTACCCGAGTATCTGTCACCAGACCATCAGCGTACCAGAGTACCTGTCACCTGCCCATCTGATTATCTGAGTACCTGTCACCAGCCCATCAGAGTAGCCGGGTACCTGTCACCAGCCCATCAGAGTTACTGAGTACCTGTCACCAGCCCATCAGAATACCCGAGTACCTGTCACCAACCGAGCAAAGTACCCGAGTACCTGTCACCTGCCCATCAGAGAACCTGAGTACCTGTCACCTGTCCACCAAAGTACCCAAGTACCCATCACCTTCCCATTAGAGTACCCGAGTACCTGTCACCAGACCATCAGTGTACCCAAGTACCTGTCACCTGCCCATCTGAGTACCCAAGTACCTCTCACCAGCCCATTAGCGTACCCGAATACCTGTCACCAGCCCATCAGAGTACCCGAGTACCTGTCACCTGCCCATCTGAGTACCCGAGTACCTGTCACCAGCCCATCAGAGTACCCAAGTACCTGTCACCAGCCCATCAGAGTACCAGAGTACCTGTCACCTGCCCTTCAGATTACTCAAGTACATGTCACCAACCCATCTGAGTAACCGAGTACCTATCTGCAGCCCATCAGAGTACCCAAGTACATTTTACCAGTCCATCAGATTATCCAAGTAACTGTCTCCAGCCCATCAAAGTACCCGAGTAGCTATCTGCAGCCCATCAGAATACCTGAGTACCTATCTGCAGCCCATCAGAGTACCCAAGTACTTATCTGCAGCCCATGCCTCATATAATATACCTTGGGTGTTTGATTTCCAAAATGGGGTCATTTTGGGGGTAATTCCACTGTCCTGGTACTCCAGGGCCTTCAAAAGTGTGATAGGTATGAATGAAATTGTATGTGTAATTTATGCTCCTAGAATGCCTGATGGTGCTCCCTGCATGTTTGGCCTCTGTATGTGGCCAGGGTGTGAAAAAAGTCTCACACATCCCACTTAAAATGGGAGAGAGACCTACAGAGGTCATTCTCAGAGGATCAGTGGCTGTCAGCATTTAGAAGCATTTCAAAGGCTACCCACAGCACCAACCAATGGGAAATGATGCTAAAAATCTACAATAGATGGCAATACACACCACAACCTTGCTCTAATCTATCCAGGATCACCTCCTGACTGCTGGCCACCTGCTACACCTCTTCTGGGAATGTCCCAACATAAGAAGCTTCTGGAATCAGGTTTTCCAATTGTTATCTTCACTAACGGGGTGTTTAACCAAACCTGACCCAGGACTGACAATACTAAACATAGGAATAGAAAAATTCCCACCAGAGTATAGAGCAGTCACTACCCACATTCTATTGGCAGCGCGCACACTGATCCTCCAAAGTTGGAAAGGAGACAAGGCTATCAATGTATTGGACATAAAATAAACGGTCCAAAGACACTACACCTTTGAACGCCTCTTAGCAGTTAACTCTCCCTTTGACAGGGACTGGAGTATCTGGACAGCATACACTGGGAGCTACTAGTGCCGGGTTACCTACAATAGTACACATGATTCCAACCCCAACACCAACTCAAACCTCACCTCGCAAGGTACATCGCATACCTGAACATGTACTAGTTATCAGACCCCCAATTGTACCGATCGCAGTAAATACACTAATGGGGGTCTCTGACCCCTACACAATTGAGCCATGCTTCTGTATACTGTTTATGTTATTATTTTTAAGTACACCGTACACCATTTGTTCTGCCTTGTTCACTTATAAAACAAATGAAACTTACGCATATCAGACCAATGCTGCTTGGTTCCCCTGCCACAGCTTGATCCCCTACGGGGTGGCAGGCAGAACGATGTAGCACCCATCATCACATGTCTAGCACATTCTGGGACTTCAAGGTTCCTATGTTAGTTGTGACTACTCCTCATATACAGCATGGGCTCCTCTATGCTATACTCTAATGTATGTTCAAGTGCATAACAACTGTTCACTTCCTTTCTGTACGTGTACTAAAACTCAATAAAAACTATTGAAAAAAAAAAGAAGTCTCACGCATGTGGTATCGCCATACTCGGGACGAGTAGCAGAATATATTTTGGGGGTTAATTTTTGCTATGTACATGCTATGTGTTAGAAATATCTCATAAATTGACTACTTTGTGTAAAAATAAAAGCATTTTCATTTTCTTTCCACGTTTTTCGAAGACTTGTGGAAAAAAATGAACCATTCCTGCTCCTAGAATGCCTGGCGGTGCTCCCTTTTTTAAAATTATTGTTAGTGTTATGCTAATTTTTGATACATATGTTTAATAGTTTAAGTTTATTTTAGATGATAAATATAAAATATTGCTTATGAAAAAATCACATTTCCTTCTAGAATGGTATAGCTCAATGCTACTTTTCATGGTCTCACAAACACCATCTTCATACTGCTTGATATATAGTTTCTTTTTTTATTTCACAGCTATAAAATATTTTTGTTATTTTTTTTTAAATTTTTGTTCATTTTAAGTCAGGTAGTTATAAAATATTGAGGTTGATTTACTAAATCTGGAGAGCGCAAAATCTGGTGCAGCTGCGCATGGTGGCCAATCAGCTTCTAACTTCAGCTTGTTCAATTAAGCTTTGACAATAAAACCTGAGATCTGCATCAGATTTTGCACTCCAGTTTTAGCAAATAATCCATTTGTTTCTGAAATTGTCATATTTCCTTCCAAAAGGTGGATTCCAAGGCGCCTTTTCAGTGTCACCAATTCCATCTCCATCACCTTTAAAACCATCTCCAGGCAAAAAAAATACTTCAATCATTAATTTCCCACCTATTCACAATTTTAAAAAAAACACTGCTAGCCCGCTTTTTTTTTAAATTTACCTGGGTCTGCCAGCAAATTACTTTCTACGGCACCTGATCTGGCAGTGAAGACTAGAAATCTGCCACTGAATTTCAGGGTTGGGTTAACTAGGGCAGTGGTTCTCAACCTCGGTCCTCAAGTAGCCCCAACAAGCCATGTTTTGGGAATTTCTCTTAGATAAATCATCTGTCCAAAATACCAAGCCATTGATTTAAAGCACCTATGCGAGATAAAGGAAAACCTGAAAACATGGCCTGTTGGGGGTACTTGAGAACTGAGGTTGAGAACCACTGGACTAGGGGACAATTGGGGAAAAATAGGAGGGGAATAAAAACAAAAAAAACTATTTTTCAGCTTTTCTACAGTGGAAAGAACATACAGATTATAGAACAAGGTTGGTATGTGCTTATATCAATTACAGCTCATTACAAGGATCACCTATACAGAGGTCTCTTATGGGAGCGGGTCTCGGTGGGGGCAGGAGCATGAATAGGGGTGGGCATTGTAGGGTTTGCAAGGTATTGTTAGGTAGTGAAAAAATAAAACGTACTGTAAAATTAAAAAAAAAAAATGGGCAGACTTGATGGATCACTTGGTCTTTTCTCTGCCATCACTTTTCTGCTTCTATGTTTCTATAAAGATGGTGTTGGTGAAACTACCCTTGAGCTACACCTGTTGGAAAGAAATATGACTTTTTCATAAACAATATTTTATATTTATAAGCTAAAATAAACATAAAGTATAAAACTATTCTTAACAAAATTATTATTATAGTGGGTAAAGTAAAAAAAGAATATCTACTGTATATCAAATTGTATGGAGATGGTCCAAGTGAGACCATGAAAAGGAGACCTTGAGCTATACTTGTTGGAATGAAATATGACATTTTCATTAAAAATATGCTATAATTATCTGACTGAAATATGCAACATTGCTACACTTCCTAGCAGAGGCGTAACTAGAACCTATAGGGCCCCGGTGCAAGAAATTATGAAGGACCCTCCTGACCCCTGGCCAGGTCCCTTCCCTCTTCCCACTGATCCTGGGGCCCTTTACTCCCATTGCAGGTCCCTTTATTAGGGTCCCACTGAATAAATGAATAGTTGTGAACCGAGCCTCCCATTCATTCAGAAACAGAAGTATAGTAACAGTCTACTATGCTTCGGCTATGAATGAACCAATTGGTACCAATCACTGACTCTGTCCATTCAGAAAAGGAAGGAGCCGGTAAATGACAAATTTACAGACCCGTTCTCATCTTTCCATCATGACTCATCTTCTACAGCAGCTGACAGGAGAGAGGAGGGGGGAAGACAGCAGCTCTGTGGGAGGACCAGGAAAGCACACAGGGACCCTGGGAACAGCAGAAAAGAAGTAAACTGGATAGGAGGGGCAGCAGGGGCAGCATGTAGAGGAACCAATCTCCGCCATTAGGAGGAAAATGGAGGAGATCGGTTCCTCTAAATGCCGCCCCCACCATCACTCCTATCCAAGTGTACAAGGGAGGCACACGGTCCCCCTAGAACACAGGGCCCGGTTGCAATTGCAACCCCTGCAATTCCTGTAGTTATGCCCCTGCTTCCCAGTTATAACAGGACTTTACCCTGCCCTTCTGGTGTTGGGCTCTTCCCTTTCTGTTTTTTGTTTTGTTTGTAAAGTACATACACTATGTACTTTACAACTATGTTTCTGATCCGCCCCATAATGAGATAGCTTACGAACTCTCTTTAGGAAAACAAGATTTTCCTGTGATCATTCGTTATCAGAGTGCACACCCAGTTACAGATTAACCTCTTCAGCCCCGGAAGAATTCGCCCCCTTCCTGATCAGAACACTTTTTGCGATTCGGCACTGCGTCGCTTTAACTGACAATTGCGCAGTCGTACGGCGTTGTACCCAAACTAAATTGATGTCCTTTTTTTCCCACAAATAGAGCTTTCTTTTGGTGGTATTTGATCATCTCTGCCATTTTTATTTTTTTGCGATATAAGCAAACAAAGAGTGCCAATTTTGAAAAAAAAAAACAATATTTTTTACTTTTTGCTATAATACATATCCAAAAAAAAAAATATCTAAAAAAAGTATTCATCAGTTTAGGCCAATATGTATTCTTCTACATATTTTTGGTGAATAAAATCACAATAAGCGTATATTGATTGGTTTGCGCAAAAGTTATTGCGTCTACAAACTATGAGAATTGATTTATGGCATTTTTATTTATTTATATTTTTACTAGTAATGGTGGCAATCTGTGATTTTTAGCTGGACTGCGATATTGCGGCAGACAGATTGGACTCTTTTGACACTTTTTTGGACCATTGACATTCATACAGCGATCACAGCTATAAATAGCCACTGATTACTGTATAAATATCACTGACAGGGAAGGGATTAACACTAGGGGGCAATCAACTGTGTTAACTGTGTTCCCTGCTATGTGTTTCTAACTGTGTGGGGGCTGGGATGACATATACTGGGAACATACAATCTCTCTGTTCTTCCCTGTCAGAACAGGGATCCGCTTGTTTACATACATGGATCCCTGTTTTGTTACTGCCGGGCAGCGATCACGTGTGGCTGGTGGACATCGAGTCCGCCCCACCCGCTGATTGGCTCCCCCGCTAGCTAACAATACTCGCTCCTGTGCCCGCTGTCAAGTGATGGCGGTTTGCGCAGGAGAGCCATGTTGTCACCGTCAAGCCATGGAGAGCGGTCGACAACTGGTTAAAGAAGTACAGTCAAAGCTCATTTGGCTGTACTTCTCCTGTGGATCACAGAAGTGCAGGCAGTTGTAGGCAGTTCTGAATCCCCCTGTTGGCTGACATAACAGAACAGGTCCAGGCTCAGGAAAGATCACAGCCATATGATCGGGATCTGCTGAGAGCTGGAGCCGGCCGCTCCCGCCCCCTCCACAGCCCAGCACTCCAGTGAGCACTGGAGGGGTCAGGGTAGAGGGCGGTGACTGTCAGTCAGCAGCTCTCTGTTAATGGAGCTGTGAAAACTGAGCAATCAGTGGTGTTTGACCATTTGTTTCTCAGTATTAAATCCGGCAGGGAACCGATCTGGCTAGGTAAGTGTGATTTAAAAAAAAACTATTCCCATACTCTTTTAAATACCGTTTCAGTAAGACATATAATGAAACGTTTAGACAAGTTAGATAAACACATGTATCATTTGAAATATATCTACTTTTTGGCCCCAGGTCGCCATCTTGACTTCTATTATATGACAATGTATAACTTTTACGATATTGTTGATTATTTGCCACGTGTTACCTATTTTACTTATTGTGTATGACTATGTACTTTGATTTATACATCATGCTGACACTCTCTTTGTAAACTTTTAAAGCTTTTTTTTTTTTAAAGCTTTTATGAGGGTGAAATGGAAGAAACACATTTATATAAAATAGCACATATTCCTTTGGTTTTAATTGTTTTTTTTTAGCAACTAGTTTAAACAAATCTAAATTATTATTTTATCCTAATGTATTTACCAATCATGTTCATGTTTCAGAGGAATACCTATTATGATTTGTCCTTTGTGAGGCAGCCTTTTGAGGATTTGGCAATGTGTGAGTTCATCTATAAATCATCAAATTTAAATACCTGCTAATATAATTCCATGTAACAGGCCTGGGCTGCTATTTCTACAAGTATGGATGATATGAAATCACTCCATATTTTTTGCTATCGTATTTTCGTATTATACGTCTGCAATGTTTATATCAATACACAGTGGCAACCCGAAATTCAAAACCTCCATAATTGTACCTGCAGACTTTTTGTACATCATATGGCAAAACGTTTTTGAACAACTAACCAACATAGCTATAAATGCTTGTTGGACGTTCTATTCCAGAATCATGGGCATTTGTGGTTGTAAGAGTCTCAGTTCTTTTGTGGTTCTAACAGTCCCTACTCTTCTGTGAAGGCTTTCCTCAAAATTTTGGAGTGAGTTTGTGGGAATTTATGCCGATTTGTGAGGTCAGGCACTGTTGTTAAGTAAGAAGAAGCTCAGAGTTGGTGTTCCAATTCATCCCATATCTGTTCGGTAGGGTTGAAGTCAGGGTTTTGGGCAGGAAACTCAAGTTCAACAACAACAATCCTGGTGCTAGCATCTTATATTTGGACACAACCTTATTTTGAAAGCCTAAAGTAAACTAAACCCTGACTTTAATACTAACCTAACTTAACACCTAAATAGATCCCTAATTTTACATTTTTTATTTTCTGCATCTACCTGTTTTATTTAAGTTGCTTCATTAAAGTCCAGAGTGGTCACTCCAAATCTCATGCTGACAACTTTGCATTCACTGGTACTAAGGTTTTGTATGAAAATTAAAACAGCATATTCTTTATCATTAGGTTATGTGTGGAAGGAATCAGACAAGGATAACTGTGTTGAGACTTCTTGGGTTTGGTGATCTCTTTCATATGAAATATTTACTTTTTGTTTTTTTTCTATTGCTCTATATCATCACCCTAATCGCCAACACCCTCATTATTGGGTTAACTATTATCACTACAAAGCTCCATTCTCCCATGTACTTTTTCCTTGGCAATCTATCTTTGTGTGAAATTCTTTTCTCTAGTTTTGTCTTGCCTCATATCCTATACCTGGTATGGGGAAATGGAGGGTCTATAACATTATACTATGATATTGGACAAATGTATGTATGTGCTTCAGCTGGGATTGCAGAGACTCTTCTCCTCACTATAATGGCATTTGACAGGTATTTGGCCATTTGCAACCCTTTGAGGTATCCCACACTGATGAATTTAAGGACCTGCAGTTACCTAGTCTTCATGGCCTGGCTGTCAGGATTCATAATGGTGTCCATTCCAATTAGTGGAATCGGCACTTTAGAGATCTGCCCTTCTGATTCCATTGATGTGATATTTTGTGAGATTGTGTGCATTTTAGAGATGTCTTCAACAGATACCTACATAGTAAGAATGGAAATATTGTTCTTGGCACCATTTTTTTGCTTGTTTCCATTTATTTTGATCATAGTGAGCTATGTGTCCATATTTAGCACTATTCTAACAATTTCCTCCAAGGATGGGAAGATGAAAACTTTCTCCACTTGTAGCGCTCATCTGACTTCTGTATTTTTATATTTTGGGACATTATTTATGATTTACCTGGTCCCTTCTCAACTGTACTCTAAGAAACTGAAAAAAGTTATATCTCTGGTGTACACTGTATTGACTCCTTTGCTTAATCCACTCATCTACAGTCTGAGGAACCAGGAAATGAAAGCCAGTTTGATGTCTTATATTATTCATTCCAAATCCAACAACCATCCAGGTACATTGTTGTTTTAATGGGCATAAATATGTTCTCAGGACCAGATACACAAACACTCAAATTTCAACACATTTGGTATTTTTTTTTGCAAAATCAGTTTTACTAAAATCATTCAGTTCATTCCTACTTGAGAGATTCTGACCAATTTGGACCCCTTTGGACCACACAAGAGCATAATATTTGGGTGTAATAATATATTTAGAAAACTCTCCATACTCTTTATTTTTATAAAAAGTTTAAATCAATGAATGTCTTTGATAACAACTGCTTTATTTAAAATAATAATACAGGGTTATTTTTATTTACAAATTAAAATAGTACTAAAGCTTCCCATTTTCACCCAAACAGATTACTATTACTGGGCTTAGTACAATATTTTAAACATTTAAGTAACATAATTTTTGTGTGTATATGATCAGCATCCTCTAGCTAACTGTGCACTGCTTCCGCAACCTTCCTGTCATGGATCGCACACTTAAAGTGCAATTTCTGCACAATGTATTACATTCTTCAGGGCTATATATCCTATCTTGCCTAGCACTTGCACCCAATCGTAACCATCATTTGTCATCCGGGGACCTTGCCTATGCTTATAAATACAGGCAGACCAAAGAGGCAACTCAATGAAGACCCACATTTTTTCTATTGAGCTGCCTGCTTTGGTTGGTGTAGGCAATGTAGGCACATCACTATGTAGCTTGGAGTGTGCATGAAAGTGTGGCTTCATAGTATCTTGCAAGGGTAAGGAACCACCCTACATGCAGAGACAGCACTTCAGAGAGAAACTTAATCTGAAGGAAGCAGACAATTGGACCAGCAAAGAGTGCAAGTTACTTGTAGAGCATTTGACATTTCTTAAAGTGGTTTTAAAGGCAGAGGGTGCATTCTATTCATTAAGATAAAAAGCCTTCTGTGTGCAACAGCCCCCCTAATACTAATCTGAGCCCCATCTCGATCCAGTGATGTGCACGAGAGACTCAGCTGTCCGGGACTCCCCTCCTCATTGGCTGAGACAGAAGCGCGGCACCATTGGCTCCCACTCCCTTTGGCTCCCACTGCTGTCAATCACAATCAGTGAGGTAATAAGGAGAGAAAGAGGGCTGGGCCAAAACACAGTTTCATGTCTGAATTGACACAGGGAGCTGCGGCCAGGGATGGGCCAGGAGCACTGAAGGGGGACCTGAGAAGAGGAGGAGCTGGGCTGCCCTGTGCAACACCCCTGCACAGAGCAGAGAAGTATAACATTTTCTTATTATAAATCATTCTCTGTAGAGAAGAGATGCTTGAGAGGAGATATGATACACATATGTCAATAGTGACCCTAGCATAGGGAAAAAAAACTTCTGTGGGAGGGATTTTTAAAAGACAGGGGGCCATTCATTGAAACTGGAGGAGAAAAGGTTTAACCTTAAATTGTGTAGAGGGTTCTTTACTGTCAGAGAAGTGAGGGATTGGAACTCCCTTCCACAAGCAGTGGTATCAGCAGGGAGACACTAGTTTTAAAAAAAAACTTTTAGATGGACATCTTAATGATCATAACATACAGGGATATAGGATTTAATATTGACATAAGCTCACACACACTGGGTGGGCTGGGGTCTTTATTCAACCTTACCAACTATGTACCTATGTTTGTTATTTTTAAGGGAAAACAAATGAGACTTTAGTATCGCTTTAACTAAATTGAGGCTTTAATATCACTTTAAACTTTTTGCAATTTGTTTTTTGTTTGCCCTCTGTATACCATTTGGGAGATTTACCTTAATTTCTTGTCTTGTAGGGGGCTCAAAAGCTAAGAACAGGGTAGTTTACAATGTAAGGCAAATTATTTCTTAGACAGTTGTTATGTGACTAAGTATCCCCATTGGAAGATTTCCCATTCCTGTTCTTGTGTGTTCTCAGAATTTTACCTTTACCCTCACTTTCATTCCCAGAAAGATTAGGTAGAGCAATAAAAACCCAACTGATTTTCTAACCCTTCTTCACCCTATCCCAATTTTCAAAACAGACGTTGATTCCTTTCATATATACTAGACTCATCCTACATTAATGTAAGATATAGATATTAATGAGAAACCCCTCAAATCCATACTAGAAGTGGCACTGTTTTTTTGTACAGGGTAAGTACATGAATATGTTGATAAATTACAGTGGCACAGACACTGTTTGAAAGCCATGGGGCCCACAAGTTGTTGGCAGCAGCTAGACTACCTGTAGAACAGGCCAACATGCGCTCATATGAGGGGGAAGAGCCTATGACGTCACAACGCACCTCGGAACTCCGCTTTGTCTAGTGAGGAACCTAGTAGCCAGGAGACTTCAAGGATGTTTTTTTACTGCAGGCCAACATGCGCTCATATGAGGGGGAAGAGCCTATGACGTCACAACGCACCTCGGAACTCCGCTTTGTCTAGTGAGGAACCTAGTAGCCAGGAGACTTCAAGGATGTCTTTTTACTGCTGATACATGCATTGCCCGAGTGTACCGGAGGTAGTACACCCCCAAATGTGAGTGTTTTTAATCTGTTTTATTAAATATCAATCACTTTTAAGGATTCAGCACTATGTAGCTTATTTTTTTACATATATTACTGGCACTGATCTACGCGTGGAGTCTTACCTGCCCTTTGCTTAAGGAGGATATTGCCCCACTGGGGAAAGTGGGACTTGGCCCATCATGGGTCGCACATAGAGGTGAGCACATAGTGTAACCGGTGGTGGTGTGTGATCCCACTGTGAAGCACTGTAGTGTATGGAACCCACTCACTCTGGATATTAGCATCTTGAACTGAGCACGTTTACACAATTTTGCACAAGAAGGAACCATTTGCCTTATTTCACAAACTGTTTAATGAACTAATACACCACTATTAGTGGTATAAGTGCTGCATTCAAGGACACTGTGTTATTAAATTTACTTATGTATGTGTTATTTGTAAGATTTATGCACTTAGCCACCTGCACTTTTGCACTTTGGTCACATGGCGGCACTATACGGACAAAAATTATTTGTATTTAGGCATGCGCCGCACCAACTTTGTTTGAATGCGCTCATATGAACTTTGTGTATGGACTAATGATATGACTTTGGATATCGTTAATGCGTCTGTGGTTTTTCAGTGTTTGGTAATTGACATGCTTGCCACTAGGAGAATGTGGCTGATCACACACTGCAGTTGGAGTGGGAATTGGTCAATTCCTATACTCAATAGTGCAAGTTCTGGTGATGGATCTATGGTGGATTTAATGATTTCACTTATAAGTGCAAATACATTTGTCCAGAATTCCAAGATGTGCTTACATTCCCAGAAAATGTGTCGAAGATTACCTGGCTCCTCGCATTCTCTGCAGCAGAGAGATGTTGTGTTGGGAGCAAATGAGTGGATTTGAAGAGAGGTCATATACCATCTAAGGTTTATTTTGAAATTAGTTCCCACAAATTGGAAGCCTGTGTAGCTCTGTAGCTCACTGTTAATTCCACAGTATGCTTTATAATGATGCTAAGAAGTGAGGTGGTACAGGTATGGGGAGGGATCTGAAAATGTAAAGGCGTTGCGGTAGTTTAAGCATCTTGAAGGCTGCAAGCCTTCCAGACCATGTGAGGTGAAACTTGGAAAATTTTCTAGCTCTTTGGGGAGGTTGTTTAAACAAGGGGCATAATTCTCTTGAAATAGGTAGGATGTTTGTTTAGTTAGGTTGATGCCTAAGTAGGATATTGATTTTTCAGCCCATATGAATTGATATTGTTTACTCAAAGAAGGTTGTTGTTCAGGTGGTATTCCTAATGGTAGTATGAATGATTTAGAAGCATTAACCTTGTAACATGATAATCAACTAAAATTATCAAGGACGTTCCTTAGCCAGGGAGAGTGTTGGCTTTGAGATTATGAGAATTACGTCGTCCACAAAAAAGATTAATTTTCTGTTCTTGAGGACCAATAGTTATTCCTTCGATTTCCTGCATAGATCTTATTTTTTCCGCTAGTGGTTCCATCATTAAGTTAAATATCAGGGGTAATAAGGGGCACCCCTGTCTAGTTCCATTTGTAATGTTGAAAGGTGTGGTTAACATAGAGGAACAGTATACCTGAGCTGAGGGGTATGAATACAGTGCTAATATTGCTGATAGGATGTTACCCTGAAATCCAAATTTCTTCAATGTGTGTCTGGCTTCGGTAGGGTGATTACTAGGGCTTTCAACTTTTCTTGAGGGAAGGAGGCAGGGGAGGAAGCTTCATTGAACATGAGAGCTATGTGCTCAATAAGGAGGTCTTTGTACTGTTTGCAGTATTCTCCTACAAAGCCGTCTGGCCCCGGTGCTTTGTTATTGGGTAATGAGTCAATGGCTTTCCCTATTTCTGATATTGAAAATGGGGCATTAAGAATATTTAGTTGGTCATTGTTAATTTGGGGAGTTGTATAGAGTCCAGGAACGCCTGGATAAGGGCTTCATCTGGTTGAGTAGTGGACTTGTCGTCTTTAAGATTGTAGAGACCATTATGAAACATGCTCAAAGCGTTTTGTTGAGCTAATGATCTTCCCGGTTTATTACCACATGTACATAAGTGCATTTTAAAACGCTTCATGGTTTTATCCTAATTTTCCAGGAGAAGTGTGCTTAATTCAAGTCGTAGTTGAATGATTTTGGACTTAAGTTCTGGAGAGGGGTGTTATTTATTGAGTGCATCTGTGGATTGAATGTGGGCTAAGATATCGTCAACTCACTGCCTCCTCTGCCTTTTATCCCTAGCCCCTAATTGTATGAAAAGGCCTCGCACAAAAGCCTTGTGCACAGCCCATACAGTATGAGGTTTTTTTCACAGATCCTGAGTTATGATAAAAAAGTCTTTTACACTGGAGCATATGGAATCTGAGCAGGCTTTGGTCTGCAGGATTTGAGTGTTCAGTTCCAGAAAGGCCGGGGATGTTTTTGGGGTATCTTCATTGGTGAGGCATATTGGGGAATGATCCGACCAGAAGGGGGGGAGTATGGACGAGGATGACATTTTTTGTAGAGTCCACTGGTCCACTAGAAATAAGTCAATGCGAGAGTATGAGTTGTGACAGGGTAAAAAAAAGTATAATCACGCTCTTCCACTTGCTGGTATCTCCAAACATCATACAACCGTAAGTTAGATATCAAAAGTTTCAGGGCTGGTTTGCTTCTCTTGGGGAGAGATGTGGGGATCACTCAAAGGGCTTGTTCACTCAGGCCGGTGAAGCTTTCTATTCTGGTCTGAGTGAACAAGCTCTTTGAGTGATCCAAGGAACAGGTGAGAGGCATAGGCTCAACAGAGGCACAGTTTCTTTGGAGTTTGGGTGAGTGCAATGGGATGGGGGGAGCGTGCCTGCATGTAATGCTGACAGCTAGCCTCGCAAGTGATTGTAATCCACCCGCTCAGTGCTAACATATCAGAACACGGTGAAGGGATTATGTACTTATACCACGCAATTTATTTTGGAAGGAATAATTGTTAAAAGGATACATACCGATATACCAACGCTTATAGACTGGTGTGATAACCACATTCATGGGACTTATGCTATATGTCACACATTAATCTTGATTAGTGCTGCACCATCACAATTAGACGTTGTTTGTTTTTTTGTGGTGACCTTTGTGAATATTTTATATTTTTCAGAGTAGCTGCTTTTCATCAGAAGTTTTGAAGAGGTTAAACCTAAAAGACCTCTCCTTCTAAGTGCCGGATCAGTGGTTAATTAGCAGCCACTTTGTCTGCCTAGTGTGCTACTTTGTTCAGTACACCATATAGTCGCAACTTGTTGTACACCAATAATTTTTCTCTGTAATTTGCGGATGGATCTTAATTGAGTGATACTATAGTGTATGGCAGGTCATTGATGGTACCTACCACTATAAGGTAGTGACCCTCTGGGTCCTTAACACATGTGTGCAGTTGGAAGGTGGTGGAGTTTTTGATGGCTATTAGGGTGACTTTCTTCTTGTTTGGTTTGTTTTAGGTCCGCGCCTAGAAATAGCTTCCTGGTGGTGGGCACAACCGGTACCAAGGAAGGCATAGTTGGGGTAAAGTGTTCACAAAACTGAGTGTGAGCATTTATCACACCTTTCTGCCTGGTGTGGATGTTCCTGCTTCTTTTAAGTGGTTTGATGGGCTCTATTGGGTCTTTGCGGTAACGGATGTGCATGTTAATCCCTTTCGGTACTCTGATCCATAGTTGCTCCATTGGCTTTCGGAGTAATGCCTCATTCCTGCAGAAGGTTTAGCCCACTCTGAACTGAGGACACTGCGTGTTTAGAGCCGTTATGAGTGATGGAAATTCTTGTTGGAGCAATCCACTGGTATTGGACATGGTTGTTGCGCAGCATCTTGGTTATGGTGTTCAATTGTGTGCGGCGGTTCAGTGTATGCTGGAATAGGTCAGCAAATATTTGCAGTTGGCCATATGGGTCTGGTAGGGTGCCCACTTTTTTTGCACAAATTGACATGGTAAAAATGGGTTCTGAGAATCACATCTCTGGGTACCGTGTCAGGAAGGAATGCAGGCTTAGGCAGTCTGTGGATGTGGTCTATAACCAATTCTATGTTCTTTGTTTCAGGGAGTATGGTTTTAATTATACCGCGTGCAAATGAGGATAGGTCTGCGGGTTATATCATTTACGGGATTCCTCATATTTTAATACTATTGCATTGGGACCTATCCTCTAAATCCGCTATTTTATCTTTTATCCAAGTGGTATCGTGAGCCTGGTGCTCCTGAGTTTCAATAATGTCATTCACAATACCAGTAAGATCTCCCATGTTAGCTTCAATATGGCAGACTCTATCCTCCAGCACTTCTATGCCTTGATAAAATCTGTTCGTAAGTGACAGAATGTCTGCTTGCAGGGAACTTCTTAGGAACATCAGCATGTCCTTCAAAGTGGTGTCCATTATTGGTTGTCTCGCTGTGGGGAAGGCAGCTATGGAGACTGGTTGTGGGTTATTTATTAATATAGCAGGGTATGCAGAGGACATGTGGCTTACCTCAGTGCTGAGTGCTGAAGCATCTAGGCATACTTTTGCCTTTGCAGGGCTGCAGGAGATCAGGGTTACTGGTGGAGACAGCGGGGGCTCCGTGCTGGTGCTTGGGGAGGTGTTCTGATGTGCCTGGTCATTGCCAGTATAGTGGGGTTGCATAGCTGGCTGAGCCGCGAGTACTGTAGTGGATGTTCCGGCCTCGTATGCCGTCAGTTTCCCGGGGAGCCGGTCCTCTTTTCTTTTGAGCGACATGTGTACGCAGGTGTCATGGGTGTAATTGCTGGTCTTTAGGCTGGGGATCGGGTCAGCGGGAAGCGGGCAGCTGCTCATAATGGCGGGTCGGTGTGGAGAGCTCTTCCCTTAAGTGTCCATCTTGCTCGCACGCCTGTCACACCCCCTGTTTTGACCATTTTCTTTTCCAGCATGACTGCCCCCTGTATACAAAGCCAGCTCCATAAAGACATGGTTTGATGTGGGTAGATCTAGGTTTTCAGGTCTGGTCTGGAATTAATTATAAAGGGCAACAAAAAAATAAAAATAACACAAAACAAAAAGCAACATGGTGTGAGGAGCCCCAAAAATCCAAAATCCCCAAAAAATTCAAAATCAATCCTTCAGGTCTGTTATAGACTTTAAAAGGGAACATATGCAAATATCAAGAAAAAAGTGCATGCCCCCGAAATAAATCCATACCAGGGTCTTATTTGAGCATGCAGCCTGGCAGGCAAGAAAGAGTGGGATAAGCATGTTCCCCCCTCCTTCTGAATAATACCACATGCCCTCAACATGAGGGCTCCCTTGGCAGGGGGCTGTCTTTTGCAAAGTATTTCTGTTACTTTCAATACTTTTTATTAGAGATTTTCAAAGATAAGAATTACAGAAGTAACCAGTACACAAATATCAAATGCCAATGGCAACATGCAAATCTTTTGTAAGAACAATGAGAGCATCTGAAAGGGGAAATACAGTTGTCATTTAGAACACATATTAAGAAATAAAATTGTAGATGGTATTCTTCGATCCTAAAAACATAATACTAGAGGGTTAGGGATACCCCGAGACCAATTGATGGGTAAGTTGGGGAGATATTAATCACACACACCAGTCTGTTTAACACGCCAACCCTCTAGACCTCTGGATCCCCTGGTTGACAGATCAGTACAATAAATAAAGGTAGGATGAACCCCTACAATCAAATTGAAAATAACATCACAGGGTACATATACACTGGTGTCTCAGTGATGGGTAAACATCATTTACCTATGTAAATTAACCCCAATCAAAACAAAATACACAGGGATGGGGGGTGGAGTTTAACCTCCCTCAGGATCATTGCCATGTATAGAGTGGAGACTTCTTTTGATGGCTCATGGAAGCTAGGGATTCCACCCCCAGGTAGGGCTTGTATTCCTGTTAATGAGGAGAAGGGACTCTTTTCCTCAAGCCTGGCACAGGGAGTTGTGGGGATCTGTGGTGGGGTCTTATTTAATATTTGGAAGCCCCTTTTAATAATAAGATGGCCCCCATAGACTGCCCCCCATGTGAATGAATAAGAGGGTACATAGTCCCACTACCCATTCACAAGAAAAAAATATGTAAATTGTAAATAAAGTCAGAGACTTGGCAAGATACCCCCTTAATGTTCAGGACATATGGCCTGGTATGGTTTAGCAGAGGATGTTTCTCTCCCTCCTTTTTGGCTTGCCAGGCTGCATGCTTGAATAAGGGTGCGGTATGACGATATTGATTTTTCTGATGTAGAATTTGGGAGTCATCACAGCTTTTTTTTAATTTTAATTCATAGATCCAGGTGTTAACTGAAAAGAGGAAAAATATACATTATTTTTAGCCTTTCTTGTGTGTGACTGATAATAAACATTGCACTGTATCCCTATATGAATATAATATTTACTACATATTTGAAATAGATGTAAACCTCACTAGATGACATTTAGCTTGCCCACTACACATAAAATTGTCATTTTTACCATAAAATTACATTTTCACTTTGTATTTTTTTTCATGCCCATCTTACTAAAGGCAAATAGATGGTGCACTCTGCAAAAAAAATGCATGTTTTTTTTTTTATTTTCCTTGATAGTGACTGGGTATTCTTTGTAAAGGGAAGCTTTACCTCATTTACTAAGCTCTGGAGCAACTGCACTTGCAGAGGGCAATTGCACATAAGTGCACAGTATGTTTGCCTTTTGTACACCGACCCCTTTCTGTCTACTTGAACATGTTCCAATGTCACAACATTGCTCTGGATTGGTTTCCTGATAGTGACAACAATGGATCATGGCTGCTCAATGTATGTTGGCATGACCACTTGTGCCTCCACCATGGTTGCCAGGGCTGACAACACAGGAGCACAAGTGGGCCACAGTTGTTACCCTACAACAGGAAGTGCCTGACAATGGACCAACATGATGGGATCTTCAAGAGTATTTTCTTGTTCAAAGATTTTATTAAGGTTTATCAAATAAAATACATGAATATTGAACAGAAAGGAAAGAAAATTAGGAAGATTTTCCAAATGCAGATGGCAAGCCATAACAGGAAACACATTTGGTAACAAGTGTTAAAAAATACTTATGGCCCCAAACCGTTCGCTATCTCCAATGGTACCAGACAGGGGTGTCCGCTCTCCCCTATTATTTTCAATTTGATCATGGAACCCCTAGCGGAATACATCAGAGCAAATACCCAAATTTCAGGCATCCGTATAGGCAAAACTGAACACAAAATAAACCTTTTCGCAGATGATGTGATTTTGATGATCACCAACCCAGTCAATTCCTTGGCTTCGGTACAACAAATTTTACAGAACTTTAGTAATATTTCGTACTATAAAATAAATGAAACCAAATCATCAATTCTAGACCTAGGAATGGATGGAGTGACAAGCAACCTCTTACGCAATATGTACCCTTACTCATGGGCAGACAAGGGGATTACCTATCTAGGAATCACTCTAACAAAATTTACAAGTTTGCTATTTAAACACAATTACCTTCCTCTCAAAACTCTGGTCACACAAGACACGACAAATCTCGCTAAACATGAATTCTCATGGTCAGGCCGCCTGGCAGCTTTCAAAATGATGACACTACCCAAAATAATTTATCTATTTCGTACACTTCCGCTCCCTTTGACAACATCATATCTTAAATCGCTACAGTCGATAGTACACCAATATATATGGCAAGGGAAAAAACCCTGCAGCAGTCATTCGAAACTGATAAAACATCGCTTAGCAGGGGGGGCTGGATACATAGACATAAAAGATTATTACCTCGCCGCGATCCTGGCCCCAATGAAAGAATGGCTACAACCATCCACCAACACATTATGGGGAGACATAGAAAATGAGACAACCCCGGGTCCCAACCTCAGAGATTGGATCCAAAGCACTCCAGTGACAAAATCACCCATAAAACATTTAGCTCCACCAATACAAGCATCCATAAAGGCATGGCAGGTTTTACACAAAATTAAGTGGACATCTACGCCAACTAAGCCCACCCCTATTCCTATTAACACCCTTAAATTCCTCTCTCCAGATTTAATCATTCCGGAGGGCTTAGTTAAACAAGCACGCACCACGAAAGAACTAAGAAACCTAATACAACACAAGACGTTTCAGCAAATCCAAGCCGAATCAGAGATTACGGCCAAAGACTACTTTACAATTATGAGAGCACAACATTGCCTTGCAGCCCACACAAACCTAGAAGGGGACCTTCCCATAGATCTATGGAACTACCTCTTTGATAACGACCTTAAACACAAAGGAATTTCCTTAGTGTACACTACCCTCCAAGAAAAAAGATACCTCTTTAAATCCACACCCCTTAAGGAATGGGAGAAAACCTGGAACATATCCCCTACTGAACACCAATGGGCCACAGCCCTCAGATCCATCTACAATGCCACCCAATGCACGGCCTTATGGGAAACTACCCAAAAAATAACCTTAAGATGGTACCTAACACCACAAAAACTAAATAGAATATACCCTACCACTTCATCGAAATGCTGGAGAGAATGCGACCAAACAGGCTCTCTATCGCACATTCTTTGGTCCTGCCCGAAAATAACAAATACTTGGACCGAAGTAGCTAATCTAATCACTACCATCACACACGGGACTACTCACATAACCCCCCAATTAGCTACCTTAAACCTAAACATTGAATTGACCCCTT
>BLSH010159439.1:274575-305919 GCA_018402905.1 Glandirana rugosa
ATAATTGGTGAAGTCGGGGCCTTCCTAAAGGGGGAAATCCTGGCCTCGGGAAAAACGCTAAGCCGTGACGCAGCGAAATTGAAAACGCCGATTGCGATTTTTTTTTATCGCAAATATGAGGAAGAATATAAATCGGCCAAAACCGATGAAAAAAAATGTTTTTTTATATTTTTTTTTTGGATTTGTATTTTAGAAAAAAGTAAGAAATTTGTGTTTTTTTTGCAAAATTGTCGCTCTTCTTTTGTTTATAGCGGCGATCAGAAATGACGCAGCGGTGATCAAATACCACCAAAAGAAAGCTCTATTTGTGGGAAAAAAAGGACGCCAATTTAGTTTGGGTACAACGTTGCACGACCGCGCAATTTTCAGTTAAAGCGACGCAGTGCCGAATCGCAAAAAGGGCTCCGGTCCTAAAGGGGGAAATCCTTCCGGGGCTGAAGTGGTTAATAGAACAATCAATTTTTTTTTTTTGCATATTTATTTGGATACACTGATTACTTATAGGTTGTCATTTGAGGTTAACAGGGTAGGCGTTGCTTCCATTTTTTTCTATCTTACTAGCAGGTTATTTACCTGAGTGCAGCAGCCCCTTGCTTATAATCATGTCATGGTGATTTCTGTTTATTTAGATTTGATTTATTGGTTGATCACATCACGTCCATAGCGTGGATTATTTGATATATTAATGGCCTGCCTGCCTGCATACAAATTGAAACTCTCAAGGTTTGACCTCATTTTATTTGGTTGTGGTAAATCTGAAGGAAAAAATCTACAGAAAATTGGATAGTGTGTATCCAGCTTAAAAAGGATCCTTGAACTACACCTGTTGGAAGGAAATATGACATTTTTATAAAAAAATATATTATATTTACCTGTCTAAAAAATGCAAAATCATAAGACAATTTTGTTGAAGAAAATAGCTTTTATGATGGTGAAATAAAGAAACAAATATTTATAAAATTGTACATATTCCCTTGGATTAAATTGTTTTTCATAAACTTGTGTAAACAAATGTAAATTAATAGTTTATTCTAATGTGCATTTAGGTTTCAGAGGGATACCTATTTTGACTTTGTGAGACAGTCATTTGAGGTTTTGGCAATGTATAAGTTCATCTATAAATTCCCATCACGTTTAAATACATGCTAACACATTTGGACTACTATTCCTACAAGTATGGATGATATGAAATCACTCCCTATTCCTTGTTATTATGTTGTTATATTATATGTCTTGAACGTTTATATCAATGCTCAATGACATTTGCTAATCCAGCATTTAAAGCCTCCACAGATGTACATGCAGATTTTTTATACACCATATGACAAAATGTTTTTGGACAACTGACCAGCATAGCTATAAATTCTTGGTGGGCATCCCAAATCCAGAAGCATGTACATTTGTGGTTATTACAGCCTCAATCCCTTTGTGGATCTAATAGTCTCTAATCTTCTGTGAAGGCCTTCCTCAAATTTTGTAGTGAGTTTGTAGGAATTAATGCAGATTTGGGAAGTCAGGTATTGATGTTAGATGAGAAGAAGCTCATGATTGGCATTCCAATTCATCCCATAGGTGTTCAGTAGGGTTGAAGTCAGGGCTCTGTGCAGGAAACTCAAGTTCCACAATATCCTAGATTTAGCCTTTAACAAAATTTTATTTCTAAAACCTAAACTAAACCATCACTCTAAAGCCTAATACACACTGCTAGCTTTTTTTTTTGTTCAACCCTGCAGGTTGAAAGGAAAAAAAATTACAGCTCGAGTCGGAGCTGGTGTGCTAACAATCTAATGTTAGTATATCGATCTCCCCTCCTGTGCTATTGTGTTCTGACAGGGGGACTGTCCCTGTCCCCCACCAGAACACTCTGCTGGTCGGCTGCTGGTTTTCCAGCATGTTCATCTGATAGAAATCAGACGATGTCGGCTGTTTATTGAACCGGCTGATGTCACCCGATATTCAGCCCATGTGTGCTAGGCCTTACTCTTACCTATGAAAAACAAAACAAGAGGAAATTCCCAGCTCACCAACCAGTCTGCTTACCAACCAAATTAACCTTTTCAACAGTCTGCGGGTTGTTAAGCAAACTGGTTGGTGAGTTGAGCTGGGAATTTCCTATGGTTTTGTCTTTCATGTGTTTGACCTTCCATGTGCTCCTTGCTGTGAAGGCCAGTTATAGGCAGGGGCAGGGGCCATCTCTTTGTTTACTCTTACCTAACTTAACACCTAAATTAAGCCCTAATACTACATTTTTAACTCGCTGCACATATCTGCTTTATTTAAGTTGCTCCACTTAAGCCCAAAGTGGCCACTCCAAATCTCAACACTCATGCTGATAACTTTGCATGCACTGAAAAATAAAGAGGCTAAGCTATAAGAAAAACGAAGGATTTGTATGTATATTAAACCTGAAAGTTATTTATCATCAGGCTATGTGTGTAAGAAACAAGACAAAGATAACTGTGTTGACATTTCTTGGGTTTGGTGATCTCTTTCAAATTAAATATTTACTTTTTTTAATTTTTCTATTGCTCTACATCATCACCCTCATTGGCAACTCCTTGATTATTGGTTTAACTGTCATCACAAGAAAGCTCCATTCTCCCATGTACTTTTTCCTTGGAAATCTTTCCTTGTGTGAAATCCTTTTCTCTAGTTTTGTCTTTCCCCACATCCTTTACCTGGTATGGGGAAATGGAGCATCTGTATCACTATACTATGTTATTGGACATATTTATGTATGTACTTCAGCTGGGATCACCGAGACTCTTCTCCTCGCTATAATGGCGTTTGACAGGTATTTGGCCATTTGCAACCCTTTAAGGTACCCCGCACTGATGAATTTTGGGACTTGCAGTTATCTAGTCTTAATGGCCTGGCTCTCAGGATTTATAATGCCATCCATCTCAACTATTGAAATCTGCAGCTTACAGATCTGCCCTTCTGAAA
Organism: Glandirana rugosa; assembly: GCA_018402905.1. Taxonomy (NCBI): domain Eukaryota; kingdom Metazoa; phylum Chordata; class Amphibia; order Anura; family Ranidae; genus Glandirana; species Glandirana rugosa. Next base: position 277,522 of record BLSH010159439.1, read on the forward strand.
CCATTGACGAGTTGTTTTGCGAGCTTGTGTGTATTTTAGAGATGTCTTCAATGGATGCCAACATAGTAAAAATGGAAATATTGGTCTCGGCAACAGTTTTTTGCTTGTGCCCATTCATTTTGATCATAGTGAACTATGTATTCATATTTAGCACTATCCTAAGCATTTCCTCCAAGCATGGGAAGATGAAAGCTTTCTCTACTTGTAGCGCTCATCTGACTTCTGTGTGTTTGTATTTTGGGACATTATTTATGATTTACCTGGTCCCTTCTCAGCTGTACTCCAAAAAACTGAAAAAAGTTATCTCTCTGGTGTACACTGTATTGATTCCTTTGCTAAACCCATTCATCTACAGTCTGAGGAATAAGGAAATGAAAGCCAGTCTGATGTCCTATATTATTTATTTAAAATCTAACAACTATCCAGGGGCATTGTTGTCTTAATGGACCCTGAGCAGCCAGCAGAACTATGTCCTCAGATGACCCATCATTCACATTCTTGGTGAGTGGGCCTTAGTGCAGAGAGGCCGCATATATGCACACCTAAAGACAAACAGATCTGTGCCGAGAGAGCGCTCCCAGCACAGTTACCAGCAGCTAACGGAAAGTTCCCGATTTCTATTTGTGATTTGGACATTTCCGATCATGTGACCGCTGTGACAGCCAATCACAGTGATCACATGATGAGAAGCCCCATCTCCCAGCATCTGAATTCCCTTAAAGGGCCAGGAGGTGAAGGCGCAAAGGGGTTAAATGCAGTATCAATCTTTGATAGCAATTGTTTTATGTAAAATAATGATGCACAATTAATTTATGTATTTAGAAATTAAAGTAGTACTAAAGCCTCCCCATTTTCATGCCACCAGATTTCTTTTACTGGGCTTTGTACAATATTTTAATCGTTCACCATCACATCATTGTATAATATTACTTATTGATGCCTACATGATCTGCATGTTTCAGCTAACTGTACAATGTATTACATGCTTCGGGGCTACATGTCCCATTGTGTTTAGCACCTGCATCCAAGCGTGACCATCACGCTGCCTACATTGATCAGCACAGGCAGACGAAGGAAGCAACTCAATGAAGACCCGTCTCTGTTCCACCTACAGGGAAGAACAAAGGATAGAGGATGGCATAGAGGCAGGTCCTTAGCTTTTTTTTTCACTTGTGTTGCCTGTATTTGTTGGCATAGGCAGTATAGGCATGCCACTGTGTAGCTTGGCCCCAGAAGTGTGCACGAAAAGGTCAATCCATTTGATCTTGCAAGCACACTACAAGCAGTGCCAGAGCTAGCACTTAGGAGATAATTCTATTATGAAGGAAGCAGACAATTGGACCAACAAAGAGTGTAATAGGGGGATTTACAGAATCTGGTGCAGCTGCGCATGATAGCCAATCAGCATCTAACTTCAGCTTGTTCAATTAAACTTTGACAATAAAACCTGGAAGCTGATTGGTTTCTATGCATAGCTGCACCCAATTTAGCACTCCCCCGTTTTAGTAAATAACCCCTAAGTTACTACTGGAGTATTTGTAATTCCGTCACTAAATTTAAGCTTTAAATGCACTTTGAATAGAGTTAAAGTGGTTATAAAAACTCAAAGGTTTTTAACTTAACCCCTTCCTGCCCACACTATAGCCAAAAGACGGCTACAGCGGGGGCTTAATTTGCTGGGAGGGTGTCCATGGACATCCTCCCGTTATTGTGCTGCTGAGTTCTACAGACTCAGCTTATCACAGGTTGCGGTAAAGGGCCAATCTCAGCATCCCTTTACCACGTGATCAGCTGTGTCCAATGACAGCTGATCACAGGATGTAAACACAAGCCAGTTATCGGCTTGTCTTTCCTAATGCTGGCAGCATGAGGAGAAAAGAAGAGAGCTGATAATCAGCTTGTATTAAATGTACATTGGCACTAATAAAGCATTGACTATCAGTGTCCTGATTATCAAATCAGTCCCATCAGTGCTGCCAATCAGTGCCCACCAGTGCCACCTATCAGTGCCTCCTTATCAGTTTCACCTATCAGTGCCGCCTATCAGTGATCATTAGTGTCGCCTATCAGTGTCTCCTCATCAGTGCCTCCTCATCAGTGCCCACCAGTGCCGCCTCATCCTTGCCACCAGTGCCACCTATCAGTGTCCATCAGTGCAGTCACATTTGCGCACATCAGTGAAGAAGAAAAAATACCTGTTTACAAATTTTTATAACAAACTATGAACTTTGTTTTTTCAAACATTTTGGTTTTTATTGGTTTGTTTAGCAAAACATTAAAAAACCCAAAAGAAAGCTCTATTTGTATGAAAAAAATGATAAAAATTTCATACAGAGTTGCTTGACTGCGTAACTGTCATTCAAAGCGTAACAGCAATGAAAGCTTATAATTGGCCTGGGCAGGAAGGGTGTAAAAAGGCCAGTAGGCAAGTTGTTAATGCAGGCCTTTTGGGTGCAGCTCCCCCCAGCCCCCTCTTATATTATCTGAGCTTCTTCTTGATCCAGCAATGTGCATGCGAGCACTGGCTCTCTAGGGTCTTTCTCTCTTCATTGGCTCACACAGCAGCAGTAGCCATTGGCTCATCATGCTGTCAGTCACAGCGAGTGAGCCAATAAGTAAAAAGCAGGGGAAGGGGCCGAGCCACGCTCTGTGTGTGAATGAACACACAGAGTGTGGCTTGGGAGTGAGCTTGATCGGGTGCCCCCATAGCAAGACGTCTGTTATTGGGGGTACTCAGCAGGGGGGAGGAGCCAGGACCGGCAGTGGGGGACCAAAAAGAAGAGGATTGGAGGTAAGTATTACATGTTTGTTATAATTTTTTTTAAATGGCAATATTTACTGTATAATTAATTGAAATCAATTGAAATCCATTGTCAGTTTTATTATTATTATTATTATTTAGATTTACCCTCACTTTCATTCCCAGAGTGATTAGGGACAGAGACAGCAATACAAACTCAACCGATTTTCTAACCCCTTAACACCCTAGCAATTTTTTCTTTAACAGCCAGGGATTCCCTTCATCTAAATCAGACCCTTATCCTATAAGAATGTACAATATACAGTAGATATTAATGGGAGACCTCCACAAAAGTCACAAAGTTCCCCAAAATGCATACCAGGTATTTCAGGTCTGGTTTTAATTTAAAGGGTACCCATGAAAAAAAACAAATAAAAATGGTGTGAGGGCCCCCATAAATCCAAAGCCCTTCAGGTCTTGTATATTTAACCGCCCTGGCGGGATGATTATTTCAGAATTTTGGTGCTGAAAGCGGTACAATTATTTTGCATGGAAATTTGGCGTTTTATATTGTAGGCCTGTAATTTTTAGGAATAACTTGCTTAAATCTGTCCAAACAAGAGTCTAGTAGACATCCCGGGTATGATAAAGTTTTAAGCATGAAATCATAAATTATAATATAATAAATAACTAAAAATAATTATCAAAAAATAATAATATAATAGTAATAAAATTTATAATGTAATCAAATCAAAAACACTGAAATTTGCTCAGTTGTAGAATTGTCGCTGTTGTCACTTTCAGTGTCTGATGATAAATTTCCCCAAAAATCAGTATCACTCAATTCTGCAAATGATTCTTATTTACTATCGCTGTTTTCTAGCTGGTATTTCTACAAATACTGTAGCTTCTGACTCTTAAAATAAGGACACTTTTGTAAAGCGTGTGTGGCGGCAACCAGGTGAGGAGTACAAACACAAGTTTGTCTTACCTACAGTCAAGCATGGTGATGGGAGTGTCATGGTCTGGGGCTGCATGAGAGCTGCCGGCCAGGGGAGCTCCAGTTCATTGAGGGAACCATGAATGCCAACATGTACTGTAACATACTGAAGCAGAGCATGATGCCCTCCCTTCAGAGACTGTGCTGCAGGGCAATATTCCAACATGATAACAACCCCAAACACACCTCCAAGATGACCGCTGTCTTGCTAAAGAAGCTGAGGGTAAAGGTGATGGACTGAGCAAGCATGGCTGCAGGCCTGAACCCTATTGAGCATCTGTGGGGCATCCTCAAATGGAAGGTGGAGGAGCGCAAGGTCTCTAATATCTACCAGCTCAGTGATGTCATCATGGAGGAGTGGAAGAGGACTCCAGTGGCAACCTGTGAAGCTCTGATGAACTCCATGCCCAAGAGGGTTAACCTCCTTAGCGGTATTCCCGAGTGTGGCTCGGGGTGGATTTTCAGCACCAAAACCGGTAACCCAGAGCCACACTCGGGCTTGCATCGCTGGATTCAGGCAGCGCTACTCACCTTGTCCCCTGGATCCAGCGATGTCCTCCCGCGGTGTCAGCGTGTCTGCGGGCTCTGTCCGCCGCTCCGATGCCTCTGTGTGCCTCGGGCTCCGTTCCCTGCGAGCGTCGCGTCGCACGGGGGTGGAGACCGGCGGGAAATTCAAAAAGTGAAACACACACAGTACATACAGTACACTGTAATCTTATAGATTACATTACTGTATGAAAACATTTCACATCCCCTTTGTCCCTAGTGGTTTGCCCAGAGCCCTGCATGCACTTTTATATAATAAATGTCATTCTTTCTGCCTGGAAACATGAGAATGTCCATAGCAACCAAAAAGTGTCCCTTTGCGTCAAAAGTGGTTTTTGATCAGCTAGAAAACACCGGTAGTAAATAAGAATCATTTGCAGAATTGAGTGATTCTGATTTTTGGGGAAATTTATCATCAGAAACTGAAAGTGACGACAGCGACAATTCTGCAACTGAGCAAATTTCTGCGTTTTTGGTTTGATTACATTATTGAATAAATGCAAAATAATTGTACCGCTTTCAGCACCAAAAATAAGACATAATCATACCGCCAGGGATACTAACCATTGCAGGCTTATAGTACATAACGCCATATCGCCATGCAGAAAACCATTACCGCTTTCAGCAATAAATTCCAGACTCAGTCATACCACCAGGGAGGTTAAGGCAGTGCTGGAGAATAATGGTGGTCACACAAAATATTGACACTTTGGGCCCAATTTGGATATTTTCACTGAGGGGTGTACTCACTTTTGTTGCCAGCGGTTTAGACATTAATGACTGTGTGTTGAGTTATTTTGAGGGGACAGCAAATGTACACTGTTATACATGATATACACTTACTACTTTACACTGTAGCAAAGTGTCATTTCTTCAGTATTGTCACATGAAAAGCTATAATAAAATATTTACAAAAAATGTGAGGGGTGCACTCACTTTTGTGAGATACTGAATGTGCTCGATATCCAGTCCTCTCAAGAGTCCCCAAGACCTTCCTGGCTGCTTTGGCCAGTCTTCAGGTCTAGAGCCCATAGTCTTATTAGTCATTACAGCAGTCTTTTCCCCATGCCCTTGAGTGCTGGGACAGTCTTAGCGGATCTGCTGGCGAGCCTTTCACCCATGGACACACCGAAGCAGAGCACCTATAGTTCAGCAAGTCCTCAGCAGCTTAATACCTTTCAGCAAGGTCCACCAGTTGGCTTGCAGTTTTGGGGTCCCATGGCTGACCCATTTCCTCAAAGCAGGAGAGAGCGCACTGAGATACCGGTCCATAACTACACGCTCTATGATCTGGGGGGCCTGGCAGGGTTCTGGCTGCGACCACTTTCTCGTAAGATGGACTAGGTCAAACATTTGGTAGTGGGATGGCTTGTCCGTGCGGTAGGTCCAGTGATACACCCATTGGGCCCAGACAGCCATGGTGACACCCAGGCGTGTGAGTACCTCTGCTTTTAAAGTCTCATAATATTGGGCTTTGTCTGGTTCCAGATCAAAGTAGGCCTTTTGGGGCTCACCTGTAAAAAATGGGGCCAACAGCGATGCCCACTGCTCCTTCAACCACCCTTCTCGGTCAGCGACTCTCTCGAAAGTTGCGAGATACGCCTCTACATCATCCGCCAGTGTCATCTTCATGTGGTAAGAGGTGCATACCAACTTTGGTTCCACTGCCACGAGAGGTGTGAACCCCTTCCTTAACTCCAGCAAGGCCTCCGCAAACTAGGGATTCAACTCCTGCTGAGCTGCATTTGCCTCTGCAACCTGTCGGTTGGTCTCCCACCGGGTCGCAGTCCCCTGCAGCAAGGCTTTCATCATCTGAGTCCACCACGTGTGGGAGATTAGCTTGTGGGGATCACTTTTTAGAGGAAAATAATCAGCATGCAGGCCAATTTCTTTAGAATATGGCAGCTTGCAAGGTTTATTGTCAAAGGTTTGCAGGATCAAACAAATCAGAAAACAAAACCTTGCCATCCTGTGCTAAATTAAACAATCAGGTTTCCTCACTATATGGTGTGGGGCTGGCCCCCGACACCCACAAAACATAAGCACAATGCAAACTTTGTTTTTGAGTCCCAAATAGCACACAGAGCTCACTCAGCTTCCCCCTCTGAGTTCCAGGATAGAGCTCTCCTCTGATCTATTCCTGGTCATAAAGCGGTTTGGGTAGACCAGAAAGTCTGGGACGGAATCAGCTCTGCCACGGTGGTTGGCAAAACCCGGGTCATACTCTCACTAGTCCACCCCAAGTGAACGCATGCGAGGCAACAAATATTGCTCATCCATTATTGCGCCTCGCATAACGTCACAATATACAGTATCTCACAAAAGTGAGTACACCCCTCACATTTTTGTAAATATGTTATTCTATCTTTTAATGTGACAACACTGAAGAAATGACATTTTGCTACAATGTAAAGTAGTGAGTATACAGCTTGTATAACAGTGTAAATTTGCCGTCCCCTCAAAATAACTCAATACACAGCCATTAATGTCTAAACTGCTGGCAACAAAAGTGAGTACACCCCTAAGTGAAAATGTCCAAATTGTGCCCAATTAGCCATTTTCCCTCACCGGTGTCATGTGACTCGTTAGTGTTACAAGGTCTCAGGTGTGAATGGGGAGCAGATTTGTTAAATCTGGTGTTATCGCTCTCACTCTCTCATACTGGTAACTGGAAGTTCAACATGGCACCTCATGGCAAAGAACTCTCTAAAGATCTCTCTCTAAAAAGAATTGTTGCTCTACATAAAGATGGCCTAGGCTATAAGAAGATTCCCAAGATCCTGAAACTGAGCTGCAGCATGGTGGCCAAGACCATACAGCAGTTTAACAGGACAGGTTCCACTCAGAACAGGCCTCGCCATGGTCGGCCAAAGAAGTTGAGTTCACGTGCTCAGCGTCATATCCAGAGGTTGTCTTTGGGAAATAGACATATAAGTGCTGCCAGCATCGCTGCACAGGTTGAAGGGGTGGGGGGTCAGCCTGTCAGTGCTCAGACCATATGCTGCACACTGAATCAAATTGGTCTGCATGGCTGTTGTCCCAGAAGGAAGCCTCTTCTACAGATTATGCCCGCAAACAGTTTGCTGAAGACAAGCAGACTAAGGACATGAATTACTGGAACCATGTCCTGTGGTCTGATGAGACAAAAGATAAACTTATTTGGTTCAGATGGTGTCAAGCGTGTGTGGCAGCAACCAGATAAGGAGTACAAAGACAAGTATGTCTTGCCTACAGTCAAGCATGGTGGTGGGAGTGTCATGGTCTGGGGCTGCATGAGTGCTCCCGGCACTGGGGAGCTACAGTTCATTGGGGGAACCATGAATGCCAACATGTACTGTGACATACTTAAGCAGAGAATGATCCCCTTCTTTCAAAGACTGGGCAACAGGGCAGTATTCCAACATGATTACATCCCCAAATACACCTCCAAGATGACCACTGCCTTGCTAAAGAAGCTGAGGGTAAAGGTGATGGACTGGACAAGCATGTCTCAAGACCTAAACCATATAAAGCATTTGTGGGGCATCCTCAAACCAGAGGTGGAGGAACACAATGTCTCTAACATCCACCAGCTCTGTGATGTCATCATGGAGGAGTGGAAGAGGACTCCAGTGGCAACCAGTGAAGCTCTGGTGAAGTCCATTCCCAAGAGGGTTAATGCAGTCACTGGAAAATAATGGTGGCCACACAAAATATTGACACTTTGGGCCCAATTTAGACATTTTCATTTAGGGGTGTACTCTCTTTTGTTACCAGCGGTTTTGACATTAATAGTGTGTTGAGTTATTTTGAGAGGACAGCATATTTACACTGTAATACAAGCTGTACACTCACTACTTTACATTGTAGCAAAGTATCATTTCTTCAGTGTTCTCACATGAAAAGATATAAAATACTTACAAAAATGTGAGGGCTGTACTCACTTTTGTCAGATACTGTATATATTATATTATTATATAATTATAATATTAAAATAAAAATACAAAGATAAAAAAATTATTAAAAGAAAATCTTCAGAAGCAGCTCCCCCAGTAATACTTACCTGTGCTCCATCTGGATCCAGCAGTGTTGAACAAGAGATTTGGCTGTATGGGACTCTCCCCCCTGATTGGCTGAGACACACAGCGGATGCCATTGGCTCCCACTGCTGTCAACCAAAGTCAGTAAGCCAATGAGGAGAGAGATGGGGCAGGGCCGAGCTATGGCTCCATGTCTGAATTGACACACAGAGCAGCGGTGCGGCCTGGGTACCCCCATAACGAGCCGCTTGCTTTGGGAGCACTTGGCAGGAGGGAGGGGCCAGGAGTAGAGTTGAGCGAACACCTGGATGTTCGGGTTCGGCGGGTCCGGCCGAACTTCGTGAAAAAGTTCGGGTTCGGTACCGAACTTGACCCAAACTTTACCCCGGACCCTGAACCCCATTGGAGTCAATGGGGACACAAACTTTTCGGCACAAAAATGGCTGTAAAAAAGTCCTGGCAAGTGCTAGAGGGCTGCAAAAGGAAGTAAAATGGGGGTAAGAGTAGAACAAGTGCTCTACAAAAAATGGGGATAGGGAAAATAACTTAAAATCAAATAAAAGAAATAAAAATGGGAAGGGGGGTAGATGTGGAGTAGGAGCCTAGAGGTTGACTAGGCCGTGACCGTAACTTTTTGTTGTTTGTTTTTTTTTCTAATTGGGGTAGCCCCCAAAATATTGAGGCATATACAAAAAAACAAGTATACCAATGGCTGTGTGAGGCCGGTCTAAATGTCTATTCTGCACAGGGTACAGACAAGTCTTGTGGGATCCATGCCTGGTTAATTTTAATAATGGTTAGCTTGTCCACGTTGGCTGTGGACAGGTGGCTGCGCTTGTCTGTGATAACGCCCCCTGCCATGCTAAACACACGTTCGGACAATACACTGGCTGCAGGGCAGGCCAGCACCTCCAAGGCATAAAGGGCAAGCTCAGGCCATGTGCTCAATTTGGAGACCCAGAAGTTGAATGGGGCAGACCCATCAGTCAGTACATGTAGGCATGTGCACACATACTGTTCCACCATGTTGCTGAAATGCTGCCTCCTGCTAAGACCTTGCCTATCAGCTGGTGGTGCTGTTTGTTGTGGCGGGCTGCTGACAAAGCTTTGCCACATTTCGGCCATGCTAACCCTGCCTTCTGAGGTGCTGGCGGTGCCACAGCTGCATTGGCGTCCTCTTCCTCCTCCTCCTCTGCCTTCGCCTTGTGCTTCCACTGAGCCCCGGTGTCATTTGGGAATGCCCTCAGCAGCGCCTCTACCAGTGTACGCTTGTAGTCGCGCATCTTCCTCTCACGCTCCTATGAGGGAATTAAGGACGGCACATTGTCCTTGTAACGGGGATCCAGCAGGGTGGCCACCCAGTAATCAGAACAAGTTACAATGTGGGCAACTCGGCTGTCATTGTGCAGACACTGCAGCATGTAGTTGGCCATGTGTGCCAGGCTTCCCAGAGGCAAAGACAAGCTGTCCTCTGTGGGAGGTGTATCATCTGTGTCCTCTGTATCCCCCCAGCCACGCTCCAGTGATGCCCACGAGCTGCGTTTGGTGCCACCCTGCTGCGGTTCCTCCTCCCCCTCCTCATGATGATCTTCCTCGTCCTCCTCATCCTCCAGAACTGTGCCCTGGCTTGAATATTTTTTACCTGGCCTATGCTAGTGCAAGAACCCACCCTCCGAGCCACTTGTGAATGACTGGCCTGATAACCATGGAAATTACCCCTCTTCCTCCTCCTCCTCCTCATCCTCCCGTGCCACATCCTCTTCCATCATGCCCGAAGTGTTTTTACAAATAGACATAGAAGTGCGATAGTAACGCTGAGAACAGCGTCATCGGCACTGGCCATGTTGGTGGAGTACCCGAAACACCGCAATACGGTACACAGGTCTCGTATGGAGGCCCACTTGTTGGTGGTGAAGTGTTGCTGTTCCGCAGAGCGACTGACCAGTGCATGCTGCAGCTGAAACTCCACAATTGCCTGCTGCTGCTCGCAGTCTCTACAGCATGTGCAAGGTAGAGTACCATCTTGTGGGCACGTCGCATATGAGGCGGTGAGCGGGAAGGCCGAAGTTCCGCTGCAGCGCAGACAGGCGAGCAGCAGCAGGGTGAGAACGCCGAAAGTGCGCACAGACGGCCCACACTTTCTGCAGCAGCTCTGACATATCCGGGTAGTTTTTTAGAGATTTCTGTACCACCAAATTCAGCACATGCACCAGGCAAGGGATGTGCGTCAAACCGGCTAGGCCCAGAGCCTCTACGAGATTTCGGCCATTGTTGCACACCACCAGGCCGGGCTTGAGGCTCAGTAGCAACAACCACTCATCGGTCTGTTGATCAATGCCCATCCACAGCTCATGCGCAGTGTGGGGTTTATTCCCCAAACATATCAGTTTTAAAAAAGTCTGCTGTCTTTTCCCCCTGGATGTGCTGAAGTTGGTGGTGAAGGTGTTACGCTGAGTGGATGAGGAGGTGTTAGAAGAGGAGGAAGCACAGTAGGAGGAGGAGGCTACAGGAGGCAAAGACAAATGCCCTGCAATCCTCGGTGGTGGAAGGACATGTGCCAAATGGCTAGCCGCCTCAGGCCCACCCGCCACTACATTTGCCCTGTGTGCAATTAGTGAGATATAGCATCCCTGCCCTTGCTTACTGGTCCATGTATCAGTGGTTATGTGGACCTTGCCACAGATGGCATTGCACAGTGCACACTTGATCTTGTCCCTGACTTGTTTGTGCAGGGAAGGGATGGCTCGCCTGGAAAAGTAGTGGCGGCTGGGAACCACATACTGTGGGACAGCAACCGTCATCAGCTTTTTAAAACTGTCCGTGTCCACCAGACGGAATGACAGCATTTCAAAGGCCAGGAATTTTGAAATGCTGGCATTCAGGGCCAGGGATCGCGGGTGGGTACTTCCTCTTTCTCTCCAGTGTTTGGGAGATGGAGAGCTGTAAGCTTCCATGGGACCGTGTGGAAATGCTTGGGGACGATGGCGGACATGGAGGCGTTGCTGTCACATGCTCTGTTTGCTGGGTGGCAGGTGACACTGTCACTGTAGAGGTGGAGGAAGAGGTCGAGGCAGCAGCAGAAGAGGAAGCAGGAGGAGGCCGAGACCTTTCTTGGATTTTGAGGTAATTATTCCAATGCAGCTTGTGCCTTGAATTTAGATGCCTGATCATACAGGTTGTGGTCAGGTTTAGAACATTTATGCCTCGGCTCAGGCTATCATTGCACAGCTTGCAAACCACTCGTGTCTTGTCATCAGCACATTGTCTGAAGAACTGCCACGCGGGGGAACGCCTTTGAGCTGCCTTTGGTGTGCTAGGTTGCTGGGTGCAGTGGGTAGTAGCAGGCCTACTGTCTAGGGGACGCTCGCTCCGCTTTTGCAACCTGCTTCCTCTTTTGCTGTGCTGGCGCCTCTGTGCGACCACCACCTCTTCCTCCAAACTGCACACGTCAATCGCATGACCCTCATTCCATGTGGGGTGTAGGACCTCATCATCCTCCTCCACATCATCTTCCACCCACCCTTCACTCCTTGTCAGTCTGCACACTGAGGAAAGCTGCAGTAGTTGTCACATGTGTTCCATCATCATCAGAGATGTGCTGCGCTGGTGTTTCCATGTTCTCATCCTGCAACAGAAGTGGTTGGGCATCGGTGCACTCAATGTCTTCTACTTCTGGGGCAGGGCTATGTGGTTGGCCCACGGAAAGCACACCAGGAGAGTCATCAAAAAGCATAAGAGTCTCTTGCATGACTTGAGGTTCAGACTGCTTGGCTAATTTACAAGGGGCTGAGGTGAAAGACAGATGACATGGGGTTCAGGTGCCAACTCTGAGCTTTCATCAAGGGAAAGGGGAGATAATGTGAAGGAACTGGAGGCATTGTCAGCCACCCAATCTACTATCGCCTGTACTTGTTCTGGTCTCACCATTCGTTGAGCGGCATTCGGGCCTAACACATAACGTTGAAAGTTCTGTCGGCTACTCGCACTCGAGGAAGGTGTTTCACTCGTGCGTGTAGCTGGCACAGATCGACCACGTCCTCTCCTTCCAACAGGAGCTTCACCAACACCACCAACACCAGCAGCACCAGCAGCACCACGACCACGTCCCTTATTTGACGCTCTCCTCATTCTGCCCGCAAATGTACTATGTAGCACTATTTAAGTATTTATTAATACAAACAAAAATTAATAATACATTCTTCTTCTTCTACAGGAGCAGCAGGAACCTCTCCCTTTAGAACTAGGAGATGATTATAGAACAATAATCTGTCCCTTACAGCAACAGCAGGAACCTGACCCTATAGGAGTAGGCGATGTTTATAGAACAATTATCTGTCCCTTACAGGACCAGCAGGAACCTCTCCCTTTAGAACTAGGAGATGATTGATTATAGAACAATAATCTGTCCCTTATAGCAACAGCAGGAACTTGACCCTATAGGAGTAGGCGATGATTTTAGAACAATAATCTGTCCCTTACAGGACCAGCAGGAACCTCTCCCTTTAGAACTAGGAGATGATTATAAAAAAATAATCTGTCCCTTACAGCAACAGCAGGAACCTGACCCTATAGGAGTAGGAGATGATTTTAGAACAATAATCTCTAAGCAGTAGACTCTACCTAGTCCAGTCAGATCGTTCTGTAATGCAGGATGAGATCTGCAATCTGTCCCTCTAAGCAGTAGACTCTACCTAGTCCAGTCAGATCGTTCTGTAATGCAGGATGAGATCTGCAATCTGTCCCTCAAAGCAGATTGTTCTGTAATGCAGGATGAGATCTGCAATCTGTCCCTCAAAGCAGTAGTAGTAGTCTCTACCTAGTCCACAATCAGATCAATGAGATGTTATTATATATATCTGCAATCTGTCCCTCATAGAGCCGGCAGCATCCTCTCCCTACACTAGTCAGAGTCTCAGAGAGCATGTGACTGCAGCACTAAGTGACTCCAGCTTATAATGAGACTGGGTCACATGATGCACTGGCCAATCACAGCCATGCCATTAGTAGGCATGGCTGTTATGGCTTCTAAGGGCAAACCAGTGAAACGCTTGTTAATTGACTGCCCTGCAGCTACTCAACATGCGTGATCAAATACCCGAACCCAAACTTTTTTCCAAATGTCCGGGTTCGGGTCTGGGTCACGGACACCCCAAAGTTTGGTACGGACCCGAACTTTACAGTTCGGGTTCGCTCAACTCTGCTTACTATATATTAGGCTTCTGCTATTTGTTTTGTTCCAAATTTAATTTTAACTGGATTTTGAGAAATTCGGCAATTTGGACGAATTCCAAATTTCTGAATTTTCATTTTCCGATTCTAACATTCAGCAATCCAAAAACGCGAAATCGGCAATTCCGTTAATTCAGAAATTTGCAAATTCGACAATTGCGGTAATTCGGAAATTCAGCAATGGGACCAGCCGAAAATCCGAAATTCGAAAATTCTGAAATCCAAAAATTTGAAAATAACAAAGAACATTTGAAATAAATTAACTAACAATAAATTATTTGGTAGTTATTGTTTCAAATGTTCTTTCTTATTTCCGAATTTTGGAAATTTGGAAATAAGAAAGAACATTTGAAATAATAATAAATAACTATTAGGGCCCTTTCACACGGGCTTTCCGTGTAAAGGGTCCGGTTCTGCTCAGCGGGGGGTCGATCCGCTGATCCCCGCTGAGCCGAGCAGAGATGGAACTGTCAGTGCGCTGCTCTCCTCATGTCAGACAGGTGGCCCGTTTTCATCCGATCCGCTACAATCCGATTCTACAAACAGATGGAAAATAGGGTTTCCCAGACAGGGTCAGATCGGAGAGCGGCAGATGTCAGCAGACATGTCTCTGCTGACATCCGCCGCTCCAAAACGGACAGGCAGACCTGAACCGAAAGCCTGTGTGAAAGGGCCCTTAAATTATAGGTACTGGAATTCCCTTGAAAATTTGGCTGTTAGTGAACTTAAATTTGACATTTATCACTAACAAACATATTTTCAAGGAAATCCCAATATCTATAATTTAATAGTTATGTATTAGTTAGTTATTATTTCAAATGTTCTTTGTTATTTTCAAATTTCCGAACGTCCAAATTTCGGATTTTCAGCTTTTCCGAGTGCTGAATTTCAAAATTACCGCGATTGCTGAATTACCGTGAAATACCGCAATTGTCGAATTACTGCAAATTTACTGCCTTGAAATGTCAAGGTAGCACAAAAGCCCCCCAAACTACACCATTTTGGAAAGTAGACACCCAAAGTTATCAGCTAAGAGGCATGGTGAGTGCTTTGCAGCTCTCATTTGTTTTGGAAAATGTATTTTTTTTCTTTTTTCAAAGTTCATAACGTTGTGCTAAAAAGCGAGATCTGCAAAATACTCAACGTGCCTCTCAGCAAATAGCTTGGGTCTACTTTCCAAAATGGAGTCATTTGGGGTGGGAGGGGGGGTTGTGCTATCTGGGCATTTCATGGCCTCCAAAACTGTGATAGGTGCTGAAGAGTGAAATCAAAACTGTACGCCTTTGGAAAGCCTGAAGGCAGTGATTGGTTTTTAGGGTCCTGCACGCGGCTAGACTGCCAAAAAGTCTCACACATGTGGTATCCCCATACTCAGGAGAAGCAGCATATTTGGGGTGTAATTCCACATATACCCATGGCATGTTTAAGCAATATATAATTTAGTGACAACTTTGTGATAAAAAAAGTATTGTCATTTTCCCAAAAACTTGGGGCAAAATATAAAATATTCCATGGACTCAACATGCCTCACAGCAAATAGCTTGGGGTGTCTACTTTCCAAAATGGGGTCATTTGGGGGTTTGTGCTAACTGGGCATTTCATGGCCTCTGTAACTTTGATAGGTAGTGATGAGTGAAATCAAAAATTTACACCCTTAGAAATCCTGAAGGCGGTGATTGCTTTTTGGGGTCCTGTATATGGATAGGTTCCCAAAAGTCTCACACATGTGGTATCCCCATACTCAGGTGAAGCAGCAGAATGTATTTTGGGGTGTAATTCCACATATACCCATGCCATGTGTGAGCAATATATCATTTCAGTGACAACTTTGTGTAATTTTTTTTGTCATTTTCAATCACTTGTGATAAAAAATAAAATATTTAATGAACTCAACATGCCTCTCAGCAAATTCCTTGGGGTGTCTACTTTCTTACATGGGGTCATTTGGGGGGGGGGATGGGTTGTACTGCACCTCCATTATAGCACCTCAAGAAATGAGATAGACAGTCATAAACTAAAAGCTGCGTAAATTCCATAAAATATACCCTAGTTTGTAGACGCTATAACTTTTGCGTAAACAAATAAATGTACGCTTATTGAATTTTATTTTACCTGATACATGTGGCTGAATGCATTTTGGCCTAAATGTATGACTAAAATTTAGTTTATTGCATTTTTTTATAACAAAGAGTAGAAAATATATTTTTTTCTACATTTTCTGCCTTTTTTCATTTATATTGCAAAAAAATAAATCCGCAGAAGTGATCAAATATCACCAAAAGAAAGCTCTATTTGTGGGGAAAATTTTTTTTGTTTGGGTACAATGTTTTATGAGGAATTAAGAGGGACAGGAACCCCACAGTAACAGAGGCATTCCACCACAAAGCCAATGCAACCAGATAGCTTGTATCTCTCCAATGCACGCTTATTAATTTAGCCCAATGCAATATAATTAACCACAAGAGATAACATATTTCTCATACAAGTTAGAATTAGCTCTACAATCCGCACAGCAAACATACACTCCATGGCACTCCACATTTTTTGGAAGGCCCCTACAAATGACCTTTGATGCTATAAAAAGGGCTTAAAGGTAAGTGAAGTATTCAAACCTGATTATATATTCATTTAGCCTCTTGTGTTAGAATGTGTTTATCAAAATCCCAACCCCACAAATTGGGGGGGGATACTTTCCAAGGCAAAGAATGAGATAACCGACAGGTCATAGCTATGTTTAAGGCCAACATATTTGCCTATCGGCGTATACAAAAGAATGACATCAATATAGTATAGGCGGTCCTGTGTATGCCTCCCCAATGTCCGTTCTTTCTTCCCAATATAGAAGGTCCTGTATATGCCTCCCCAATGTCCGTTCTGTCTTCCCAATATAGAAAGCTCTGCATATACATGTTGCCATATACACCCCCCACCGTCTGGCAATCCACATAAGACCTTGACTTCAAGTATCCTCCTCTGGGGAACGGAAAATCCATTCCCTCCTTAATCCAGGGGCGCAGGTCACAGCTACCGCAGCGATGGGTGGCGCAAGCCCCCATCGCTCCCTCCAATGGTACCAGTGGCAAGTAATGGCTGTGAACCAAGTTGTCTCTAATGGAACGCGATCTGCAGAAGACTATCTCAGGATGTTTCTGTTCATATTTAGATATTACTGCATCTTCTGCCAGGAAGTGCCAATTCCAAGCCAGAAGTTCTCGTTCCTGGATCTGAGACAACACCATATTACACTACACTAGCACCCACCCTCGGTCCCTGGTACATAGCATACCATTTAGTCAATATCTTAGGCTACATAGGAATTGTGCCAGGGAGGAAGGCTTTGAACTAGATGCTCATGCCCTATATAATCGCCTGTTGGCTCGAGGGTATAGTAGAAAGGTATTGATACTTGCCTATCAAAGGGCCAAATCAAATGAAAGAGAACACCTAATCTTTAAATCAAAGACGCAAAAAAACACTAATACCACTAAAATGATTACCACCTTTAGTGGCCACCAGGACCAGATCCGAGAACTTCTGGCTCGGAAATTGGCACTTCCTGGCAGAAGATGCAGTAATCTCTTGATTCATAGCCAGTACTTACCCCCAGAACCATTGGAGGGAGCAGTAGGAGGTTGCAGTGATGCTTTAATGCTTTATGAGTCACTGACCCAAAACAAATATAGAAATACGGAATTCTGGTGCTTCTCTAACACAGAATCACAGTGTACCTGTTAGAGGTCAGTGATTTAATTTTTATTTACTTTCAAAATTTTTATTAAAAAAAAAGGCAGTGATGACAAAGACTATTGACATCTGACACTGTCCGAGCTTAATCATTGCCCTTCAAAAGCAGAGTAAATACAACCCTTGACACTACCATGAAGGGGCCAGACAAAGTAGGCCTTGAGAATACCAAAATTACTCTAAAGTAACTTTATGAACACAGTGAGGGGTGGACAGGGTCGGAGAGGGTATCCGTGGGGCATCCCTATTGGGAGCAAAGTGTGCCCCCGCGAACCGCCTCACCTCCCTGCCCCCTCCTCCAGGAAACTGTACAGAAAGTGATGTCTAAATCTGATTTTTAATTCGGTCATCTCAAAATGGAAGATGAGGGCAATATCTGCGTGGGAAAAACAACATGGTTAAAAGAAGAGAGAAAGACAGGAAAGGAAGAAGAGCAGAGAAGCATAGGGTAAGAGAGATAAGAGGAGGACTAGGCCAGTCGCCTCACGAGGGGTAGAGGAGGGTAGAGCGTTTAAGGATGTCTAGGGGGCCTACAAATCAAGCCCAAGGGTCCCAGATGGCCTCCAATTTTGCCCTGGTGTCAGATAGGATGCTAGCCAGTTTGTCCTGGGGCATGATCCATGAGATTTTGCGAGTGGCAACCCTAAAAGACACCGTAGGTTGTTTCCAAGCTCTTGCTATAGTCATTTTGGCTCCGGTGAGGATACATTGGATTAGTTTTCTGCTATTTTTGGGGATTTTAGGAATGTCGTCATTGAGAAGGGCAATGGTTGGGGTTTTGGGAATGAGAAAATTGGTGACTTTGTAGATGCAGGTTGAAACTTTTATTCCAAAATTTACGGATCCGTGGGCATTCCCACCATATGTGTCAGCGTTCCCCTAAGGAGGCATTTGCCGAAGCATGTTGGGTCAGCCGTCGGGAAAATAGCTGCCAACCTTGTGGGATTCAGATACCAGCGTGTCTCAACTTTAAGGTTCGCTTCAATAAGGGATATATTAAGTAAGCCAGTGTAAGCTCTAGAATGGAGTCTCTGCCATTTTTCGGGTCTCCAAGAGAATTGAAGGTCTTCCTCCCAGGCTGACATATATGATAGTTTATCCGGTGAGTTGGCCAGGGATTGGTAGATAATTGAGATGCCGCCTCTAGGACCTTCGGTCTGACCACACCATTGTTCATATGGGGTTAAATATGGGGGCTTTGGTTTATTATGCCATTTCAACTTAAGGAAGTGGGAGATTTGGGTGAATCTGAATTTTTCGGAGCTTGGAAGCTCTAGTTTACTCACACAGTAAGAAAGAGAAATAGGACCCATAGAATTAAAGAAGTGCCCAATTCGGTGCAAACTCTTATCCAGCCACCATTTGAATGCCTTTATATCCATCTCCGGAGGGAAATCAGGATTGTGAAATATATGGGCTAGTGGGCAGATGTCAGAAGTTAAGTGAGGAGAGGGTTTCAACTTTTCCCAGAGGGAAAGTGCCTGCGATAGGATAGGGGAGAGGATCAGTGGACGATTCCTAGACGGGACCCAGAGAAGAAAGTCTGGGGTATATGTGTGTGCTGCCTGCCTCTCTATATGAATCCAGTCAGGTTTTTCTAGCTTGGAGTACACAAGAGATAGTTGTGCTAGCCTGGCTGCCTGATAGTACCAGAGCAGATTGGGTACCCCTAGGCCTCCTTGATGTTTGGGTCGGAGAAGAGTCTTTTGGGAGATCCTATGACCATAGATCAGTGATTTTAAAGTGCTCAGGCACAGCAAAAAATGTACATTTTCAGAAGCCAGAAATCAGAGCCTTAAAGAGGAGTTCCACCCACATTTTTCACTCCTCACCTTGCAGCACTAATGTGCATCCTTAAAATGAATTAACAATTTATTATTTTTTTTTTCTGTTCACTTACCTGATTTATGCCTATTTTTAATTTCACTTCCTCCATTAGGGGCCACGGTGCCATATGTCATTTGCGGCTTTGCATTGGCTCCTGGGCGATCTTGGTCAGCTTGACATGGCAATGCTCCCGTAACATTGAACATTGGCATCTATGGAAAATCTTGGTCAGCTTGACATGGCACCGGAGCTGTGCCATGTCAAGCTGACCAAGATTTCCCAGAGACGCCAATTTTCAATGTTACTGGAGCCGTGCCATGTCAAGCTGACCAAGACTGCACCGCACTGCATATGCGCAAGATCGGCAGGTGCATGGAATCCAGGGAGAAGGACACTGCGGCTGCAGATGCCCACACTGGAGATGGCCACACTGTGCAGGAACTTCACAAAGTAAAATTATGCTGCATACATAGAAAACTGGGCATGGTTTACAGCATACCTCTGTTACATTGTATGAGGCATGAGTATTATAGGGGTATTTTTATCTTAAAAGTTATATTTAGGCCAGAACTCCACTTTAATACTTTTCTTACAACAGGTGTTCCTGGGGACTGAATTAGGCCTAGCAAGACCTGCAATTTCCACCCACATTGAGCGATTGAGATGGTCTTGGTCAGACCATGAAAAGCATCCTTGAGATACACCTGTTAAAAGGAAATGTAGCATTCACATATAGAATATTTTATATTTACATGACTAAAATAAACAACAATTATGCAATTATTTTCTTAACAGAATATTATTTATAGTAATGAAATTAAAGAAACAAAATGCATATAAAATAGTATGGGCATGGCCTTGGTTAGACATTGAAAAGGAGCCGGAAGATACACACCTGTTGAACATAAATATGGCATTTTAATATACAATATTTTATAATAACCTAAATAAAATAAACAGAAATAAAAAAAAAAATATTTTTAAAGAAATATATTTTTATAGTTGTGTAATTAAAGAAAGAAAATATATCTAAAATAGTATGGAGTTGGTCTCGGTGAAAAGGAGCAGTGACCTGCAAGTGTTGGAATGAAATATGACTTTTTAATAAACAATATTTTATAATTTCCTTACTAAAATATACAAAATTAAAAAACATTTTTTTTTTTAACAAATTTGTTTTTATGGTGGTGAAATTAAAGAAATAAAATGTATATTAATCAGTATCAATTTCCTTGGTTTAAATAGTTTTTAAGCAACTCATTTAAACAAATATAATTCATATTTTATTCCAATACTTTTAATGAGGGAGTTTGTGTTTCAGAGGAATACCTATTATGATTGGTCCTTTGTGAGACAGCCATTGGAGGATATGGCAGTGTGTGCATTCATCTATAAATTCCCCATCAAATTTAAACTCATACTAGCTTGTTTCCATGTAACTGCTCTAAACTACTATTTCTACAAGTATGGATGATATGAAGTCACTCCATATTATTACTATTATTATTATAATACAGGATTTATATAGCGCCAACAGTTTGTGCAGCGCTTTACAAAATGAAGACAGACAGTACAGTTACATTACAATTTGGTACAAGAGGAATCAGAGGGTCCTGCACATTAGAGCTTGCAATCTAATAGGGAGGGTCAATTGACACAAAAGGTAATAGCTGTGGGGGATGAGCTGATGTAGAAAGTAAAACAGTGTATTAGTTAGAAGCAGGATAGGCTTCTTTAAAGAGATAGGTTTTCAGGGATCGTCTAAAGATGGATAGATTAGGAGACAGTCGAACAGATTGGGGCAGGGAGTTCCAAAGGAGAGGAGAAGCTCTGGAGAAATCCTGGAGGCAAGCATGGGAGGAGGTGACAAGGGAGCTAGAGAGCAGGAGGTCTTGGGAGGACCGAAGAGGGCGGCTTGGTTGGTATTTTGAGAATAGGTTAGAGATGTAGCTGGGGGCAGAGTTGTGGATGGCTTTGTAAATTATTGTTAGTACTTTGAATTTTATTTGTTGGGTGAGTGGAAGCCAGTGAAGAGATTGGCAGAGAGGGGTAGAGAACACTGAGAGGTTGGTAAGGTGGATAAGTCTTGCAGCAGCATTCATTATGGACTGAAGGGGGGTAATGTATGTAAAGGTAATCCAATGAGGAGAGAGATGCAGTAGTTGAGGTGAGAGATAACCAGAAAGTGAATTAGAAGCTTGGTGGTGTCATTGGTTAAAAAGGGGCATATTCTAGAGATATTGCAGATGCTGAGGTGGTATGATTTGGACAGGGATTGGATGTGGTCCTGAAAGAACAGTTCAGAGTCTAGGGTTACCCCTAGCACCATGGCATGCGGGGACGCACTAATAATTGTGCCATTGATCTTATCAGAGAAGTCAGGGGAAGGGGCACGCGGAGGAGGAAATACCATGAGCTCAGTTTTAGTTAGATTCAGTTTGATGAAGTGGTGTGACATCCAGGCTGATATGTCTGTTAATAAAGTAGTGATCTGTGAGGAGACTGATGGGGTGAGCTGAGGGGTAGAGAGATAGATTTGGGTGTCAAGCAAATTGAGTTTTTTGAGGAGGAGGGGGTGATCAACTGTATCAAAGGCAGCGGAGAGGTCCAAGAGTAAGAGTACGGAATAATGACCATTGGCTTTATCTGTTAGTAAGTCGTTTGTAAGTTTTAGGAGAGCAGTTTCTGTGGAGTGCTGTGGACAATATCCAGACTAAAGGGGATCAAGAAGGTTATTTTCAGTGAGGTGGTCACTCAGTCGTTGTAGGCTAAACGTTCAAGTGTCCAGTGTGGCCTTTTTTGGTATGGGAATGACTAGTGCATGTTTTAGAGGGTAGGGCAAGATGCCAGTAGAGAGGGAGAGGTTGAAGATACGAGTTAAATAGTTTAGGACAGAGTCAGAGGGTGACTGTAGTATTTGAGAAGAAACGGGGTCCAGGCTAGGTGGGCGTTAGAGAGAAGTTTAGTGACTTCCTCTATAATAGCTGGGTTAAATGAGAGTATTGATTGTGCAGGAGGACAAAGAGTGTGAGGTGAGGGAGAAATCTGTAGAGTGGAGATCTCGAGACGAATTGTATCAATCTTCTTTTTAAAGTGATTAGCAATCTCCTGGGCAGTGAGTAAGTTAATGGGTGGAGGTAATGGAGGACAAAGTAGAGCGTTAAAGGTAGAAAAGAGTTGATGGGCGCTCCATGAGAGCTTGTTAATAAGAGTGATAAAGTAGGTCTGTTTGGCAGTGTGGAGGCAGGAATGGTATTTTTGGAGGGCATATTTATATTGGCTGAAATCTTGCTGTGACTTAGTCTTACACCACAGATGCTCGAGAGCATGGCTCTGTTTTTTGAGGCTTCTGGTATTGTCTGTCTGCCAGGGGTGTAGCGGTCGGGCCTGATTCTGTGTGTGGTGAGATGGGCCAAGGTATCTAGGGTGGATGACAGTGAGCTGTTGTATATAGAAGTGACCAGGTGCGGCAGGACAAGGATGAGATTTTGCCGTAGAGACAATCTGTAGCAGAAAAAAGAAGAGAAGGGTTAAAGCGATTGTAAAGCTTCAGGGTTTTTTCTTTAAAATAACAAACTTCCTCTGTGCAATGGTTTTGCACAGAGTGACCCGAACCTCATCTTCTGGGACCTCCTCCGCATCGAGTGACCCATCAGGGAAAGCTTCCCTGGGGCCACCTGTGCGGGCACGCTCCTGCGTCCTACTGTTTGGGTGTATTCTCACAAACACTCGGCCCCACCCCTCGGCCTCCGTGTCACTGAAACTGATTGACAGCAGCGGGAGCCAATGGCCCCCCTGCTATCAATCCAGCCAATGAGGACCCGAGACACCGGCTGGAGCGGATTGCTCATAGCCACCACTGGAACGAACGGGCTCAGGTAAGTAAAAGGGGGAGGTCTGGGGGGGGTCACTACTGAGAAAAGGTTTTTCACCTTAATGCATAGAAAACCACTAGGCTTTACAACCCCTTTAAGATGGCTAAGTTTTCTACGGGTAATGGTTAGGTAGCTGGAAGGCAAGGAGAAGGAAGACAAGGAGAGAGTGAAACTAATAAGGTGGTGATCAGAGAGAGGAAAAGGAATTTTGGAGAGGTTGCGTGGAGTGCATAGGTAGGACAATATGAGGTCAAGGCAGTTGCCATCAGAGTGAGTATAAGCATGGGTCCATTGTTTTAGGTCAAAAGAGGAGGTTAGCCTCAGAAAGTTAGAAGTAGTAGCAGTGTTACATATTCCTGGCTAACATATTTTCATATTATTTGTCTTGAACATTTATATCAATTCACAGTGACTTTTGGTAATTCAGCATTCCAAACATCTGGGAATGTACTTTTAGACTTTTTATACACTATATGGAAACACGTTTTCGGACAACTGGCCATCAAAACTAAAAAAAAAAAAAAAACTTGTTGGACATCCCATTCCAAAATCATAGGCATTTGTGGTTATAACAGCCTCAATCCATTATTTATTATAACAGTCTCCACTCCTCTGTGAAGGCCTTCTTTAAATTTGTGGAATGCATTTTTGGAAAGCTGTGCCTGTTTGTGAGGTCAGGTATTGATGCAAGATGAGAAGAAGCTCACATCTGGCATTGCGATTCTTCTCAAGTGTGTTCAGTAGGGTTGAAGTCAGGACTCAGTGACGGACACTCATGTTCCACGACACCAATCTTAGTGCAAATATTCTAGAGTTGGGCTTTAACATGTCCTTATTTCAAAAACCTAAACTACATCCCAACTCTGACAATAACCTACCTTAACACCCAAAACAAAGCCATGATACTAAATTAACTTGCTCCATCTATCTGCTTTATTTAAAGTGGTTCTAAATGCAGAAGGTTTTTTGTTATCTTATTGCATCCTACATCCATCCCCCTTTTCCCTTTTGTTTTATTTATTTACACATTTTAGTGAGAAATACAAAGGAGGTGAATTTGTTTTTTTTTCTTTCTATTTCATATAAATTATTAGTGATTGTATATGTTATTTTTATTTGTTTATTTATTTGTGACATTTGAACTATATTGTTCATTATTTAGATATGTATTCCATTTACTGATACTGTGTACATGGCATTCAAATATGTACAGTATTTTATTGTCAAACCTGGAATCTTTACTTATATTTTATATATATATATATAGTATTGTATAATTATAATAATAAAATAAATATACAAAAAAAGAACTAGCAAAAAACCTTCAGCAGCCCCCCCCAGCAATACTTACCTGAGCCCCATTCGGATCCAGCAGTTTTGCATGAGAGATTCAGCTGTCCGGGATTCTTCCTCCTGGTTGGCTGAGACACACAGCGGGTGCTATTGGCTCCCACTGCTGTCAACCAAAGTCAGTGAGCCAATGAGGAAAGAGATGGGGCATGGCCGAGCCGTGACTCAGTGTCTGAATTGACACACAGAGCAGTGGGGTGGCTTGGGTGCCCCCATAGCAAGCCACTTGCTGTGGGGGTACTTGGCGGGAGGGAGGGGCCAGGAGCACCTCCGAGGGACCTGAGAAGGGGCTAAAAAAAAACAGCACTTTAGTATCACTTTAAGTTGCTCCATTTAAGTTGTTTCATTTAAGACTGAAGCAGCCATTCCAAATCCCAACTGTCATACTGACAACTTTGCATGCACTGAAAGTTACAGAGGTCAAGCTATAATCAGAATTTCAGATATAGATATATATTAACCACTTGCTGACCAGCCGCCTTCATTTTACTGTGGCAGGTTGGCATGTTCCCACAAATCACCATCATTGTACGTCGGTCATGGGAAAGGGTATTGTGGGTGGCGCGCGCACTCCCACTGGCCAGCAGGGGAGCCAGTCAGCGGATGGTGTGGACTCGATGTCCGTCGGCCAGCCGTGATTGTTCCCCGCAGTGACAGAACGGGGTTCTGCTGTGTAAACCCTGTAGATCTTCATTCTGATGGGAGATCACACAGATCCTGTCTTACTGCTATGCAGGAAGATTGATCTGTGTATTTCCCCAGTAAGTCCTTCCCCCATACAGTTAGAAAACACAAACAGGGAACACAGTTAACCCTTTGATCACCCCTCGTGTTAGCCCTTTCCCTGCCAGTGTCATTAGTACAATAACAGTGCATATTTTTAGCACTGATTACTGAAATAATGTCACTGGTTCCCAAAAAAGTGTCAAAAATATCAGTTAGGTGTCCGATCTGTGAGCCACAATGTCGCAGTCCTGCTAAAAATCGCTGATCGCTGGCATTACTAGTAAAAATAATAAATAATAAAAATGACATAAATCTTTCCAATATTTTGTAGATGCTATAACTTTTGCACAAACCAATCAATATACGCTTATTGCGATTTATTTTACCAAAAATATGTAGAAAAATACATGTCCTAAACTGATGAAAAAATTAGGGTTTTTTTTACATTTTTATTTATTTATTTATTTTTTAATAGTTTTGATATTATTTTTTTATATTATTTATTATAGCAAAATTTAAAAAAAAAATAGTTTTTTTCTCAAAATTGTCGCTCTTTTTTTGTTTATAGCGCAAAAAATAAAAAAAACGAAGCGATGATCAAATACCACCAAACGAAAGCTCCATTTGTGGGAAAAAAAGGACATTGACTTTGTTTGGGTACAGCGTCGCACGACTGCGCAATTGTCAGTTAAAGCGACACAGTGCCTTATCGCCAAAAATGGTCTGGTCATTAAGGGGGAAATCCTTCCGATCCTTAAGTGGTTAAACCATCATGTTCTCTATCATCAGGCTATGTGTGGAAGGAACCAGACACGGATAACTGTGTTGACACTTCTTGGGTTTGGTAATCTCTATCAAATGAAATATTTACTTTTTGTTGTCTTTCTATTGCTCTACATCATCACACTCTTTGGGAACTCTCTGATTATTGGTTTAACTGTCATCACTAGAAAGCTGCAATCTCCCATGTACTTTTTCCTGGGAAATCTTTCTTTGTGTGAAATCTTTTTCTCTAGTTTTGTCTTTCCCCACATCCTTTACCTGGTATGGGGAAATGGAGGATCTGTATCACTTTACTATGTTATTGGATATAATTATGTATGTACTTCAGCTGGGGCTGTTGAGGTTTTTCTCCTTGCTATAATGGCGGTGGACAGGTATTTGGCCATTTGCAACCCTTTAAGGTACCCCACACTGATGAATCTTGGGACTTGCCATTATCTAGTCTTCATGACCTGGCTGTCAGGATTGCTAATGCCATCCATCGCAACTATTCAAATATGCACTTTACAGATCTGCCCTTTGGAAACCATTGATGTGTTATTTTGTGAGCTTGTGTGTATTTTAGGAATGGCTTCAATGGATACCAACATAGTAAAAATAGAAATATTTGCCTTGGCATCTGTGTTACTATTGTTCCCTTTAATTTTGATCACAGCGAGCTATGTATTCATATTTAGCACCATCCTAACCATTTCCTCCAAGGATGGGAAGATGAAGACTTTCTCCACTTGTAGCGCCCATCTGACTTCTGTATTTTTGTATTTTGGGGCAATATTTTTAATTTATCTGGTCCCTTCTCAGCTGTACTCCAAGACAATGAAAAAAGTTATCTCTCTGGTGTACACTGTATTGATTCCCTTACTTAATCCATTCATCTACAGTCTGAGGAATCAGGAAATGAAAGCATGTTTGATGTCTTATATTACTCACTTCAAATCCAACAACCATCCAGGGGATTTATTGTTATAATGCTACCTGAGCAGCCAGCAGAACTACTGTACATCCTCAGGACCACCAGCATTCACATTTCACCAAAATTGGTAAGCTCTGGCCAGTTTGGTCACTTTTGGACCTGAGAAGACCATATATTTGGATGTAAAAATATATTGAGAAAATTCTCCATACGCTTTTAGAATAAGTTTAAATGGAGTTTCAATCTTTGATAGCAATTGCTATATATAAAATAATAATGCACAATTAATTTATATACTGTAGTTAGACTTTAAAGTAGTACTTAAGATTTCCAATTTACATGTCACCAGATTGCTATTGGTGGGCTTGGTACAGTGTTATAAAAGTTTATTGTCAAGATGAATACAAAGAGAGCAGCACCATCTAAGTGCAGCAATAAAACCTTTTAATGCAGATAAAAAAAGCAGAGACACTCACAAGATACATGTGCATGTGGCGCTTTGTGACATAAGGGTTCTCCCGCTCAGAGGATTAGTGACGTTGCTGGATGCAGCCAAGAGAGACGGTGACACTGGTGGTTCCCAGTGCTTCTGGGCTGTATAGTCCAACGATGGAGATGATGTCACTGCCAGGTGCAAGGTGAAGGGAGAGCGTTAAGATCATGCATGCTCCTTCCTCAGGCCTTTATCAATAGGCAGATCATTGGAGTGTACCCGTACAGCCTGGAAGAGCTTATAGCCACCAACGCCACCACCTTTTTTCGGCTGCATTCTGGCAGCGGCACCGATCCTCTGAAAGGAAGAACACTTATGTCACAAAGCACCACATGTACATGCATCTTGTGAGGGCCTCCTTTGTTTTATCTGCATGATATTTTCTTCCCACATGCTTCTTTTTTTATATCTGTTAAAATCAACGGCTCAACTATCAGCCCGTCCCCCCATGCCAAGGTCCTAGGTGTAGTCCTGGACTCTGAACTATCCTTTTGGCCCCACATCCAATCGCTGTTCAAAGCTTGCTGCCACAACATCTAAAAGATACGCCCCTTTCTAACCAATGACACCACAAAGCTTCTAATCCACTCCCTGGTCATCTCTTGCCTCGACTACAGAAACACCCTCCTCATTTAAATAGGCTATTTCCCCTTCAGTCTGTCATGAATGCTGATGCCAGGCTGATCCACCTTACAAACCTCTCTGCATCTACTTCCCCTTTCTGCCAATCTCTCCATTGGCTGCCACTCAACCAACAAATTAAATTTATTTTCAATATTTCTTTATTGAATTTTAAAGGAAGCATAGGAAACAATAACATGTAGCAAAATGAACATATTCGACATTCCAGATTCAAGGGTCTAGTATTGCATACAAATTATTCAGACATATGAAATTCCACTGGGCTCAGGGAAAGCGTATTGCATCTAGTAAGTGGATGATTAGGTTCCCAGTGGGAGGGTTAAGCTGAGCCTTCAGCCCTGAAAAGGGGAATCGTCACCTCCCCATTCCCGGCACCCCAATGGGAACATGCTGTGCCCTATGGGAAGGGGAGTAGCAAGGGTCGCTATAGGGCCGTCAGGCTGTAGTGAAAGAACCATATATGGACAAGTTTCTAGAACGTCTTATTTGAACTGAGTAGTCAAAGGTGAGG
>BLSH010159439.1:316872-336699 GCA_018402905.1 Glandirana rugosa
ACCTAGTTGGGTGGGGTGGAGGAGCCACTTGGTCGCGTCGCGGCAAACCCGTTAAAACGCGGGTGAGTGGCCTCTCCCCATAAACAGGTGCTGCCATAGGTACATTGTTAATTTCAGAGGGTGGCGGTCGTATCCGTGTAGTCCTAATTCGTAGACTTTCCGGTCGTCAAAGAGATCCTGGAGGTTTAATATACCTCCCCCATACATGTCCCTCACGTCTTAATAATCCGTTCAACATAAAAACTCCTTATTAAAATAATAACTTGTTGTTGGTACAAGAGTTACTAAGGGTTTTTGGAATCATTGAGAACATGGTTGTTGTTCAATAATAAAATTATTCCTCAAAAATACAACTTGCCTAATAATTCTGCACTCCCTGTACATACCCCCTCCATATAATTTGGAGGTCCTAGAGAAACTGCTGGCCTTTCAGATGCTTAATCCTGATGTGCCTATGCTGGCGGTGGGAGACTTTAATTGTTACATGGATACCGTCGTGGACAAATACCCCTCTCCGGTGAGTGGGCGCAAAATTGCCCAAACGGCGCTGCGCTGGTTCACCGAGGAGGTGGGGTGGGTTGATCCATGGAGGGACCGTAACCCACATCAAATAAGGTTTTCTTGCTTTTCTAAGACGCACATGTCTCTTTCTAGAATTGATTTATGTATTTGCACGCCCCCCATGTTAAGGGTGATCCAGGATATACAGTACCTGGTCAGAGGTGTATCGGACCACTCCCCACTGTTGCTTCAGCTGACCGCTAAGCCGCCCTCCACTATGCAGAAAGCTCCACAACGGATCAATCCCTTTTGGCTTCAGTTAATTACCTCTCATGATCTTGTGACACGGGAGATAGCTGGGTTTTGGATGCGAAATGGGGATCATCCCGACTTATGTGAGGCCTGGGATGCATTTAAAGGCTTCTTGAGAGGCACTCTCACTGAGGAGATCATGGGCATTAAAACCAGGACCACCGCATTGAGAGACCAGGCCACACAGCTGGTGCTACGTTTAGAAGCTGAATACACAACGGACCCTACTGACTCCAATAGGGGAGCGTGGCTGGTGGCCCAAGATGCACTGGACTGCATTGTCCGCTCCGGAGCCGAGAGAAGGCAGTTCTTTAATAGACAGGCTTTCTATGAGGAGGGGGAGAGAACGGGCAGGCTGTTGGCCAGGCTAGTAAGGTCTTCCCAGGCTTCTCCCACTATTGGCGCCCTTCGAACTGGCGATGGAAGGATGGTAAATACCCCAGATGCTATCATGCAGCAGCTGGTGGAATTTTACTCCAACCTGTATCAGTCTAGGGGTGAGTATACCCAGGATGAGTTGCTAAACTACCTTCACACCATGACACTGCCCCGGCTGTCTGCTGCCCAGGGTGCCCCCATTAAGTTAGAGGAGCTGCGGGAGGCGATGGGACTGTCTCCTAACTACAAAGCCCCCGGGGATGATGGTCTCCCTGCGGAAATTTATAAGCAGTATGAGGATATTATTCTCCCCTGGCTGCTTAAAGTTCTTAATTTTGCTCAGAAATTGGGCAAATTGCCTAGATCCATGAATAGGGCCACCATAGTACTCATTCTTAAACCTGACAAGGATCCTCTAGAGCCTGGGTCTTATAGGCCCATCTCCCTGTTGCAGAGTGACGTTAAGCTCCTGGCCAAGGTGTTGGCCCTGAGGCTTAACAAAGTCATCTCCTCAATTATCCACCCTGATCAGTCGGGCTTTATGCTGCAAAAGTCTACGGCCATAAACCTCCGGAGACTCTTTCTTAATTTACAATCCCTGTCAGATAACATGGGGGACAGAGCTCTACTGTCCCTGGATGCCCATAAGACCTTTGACAGTATAGAGTGGCGCTATCTATGGGGGGTTATGGATAAATTTGGGGTTGGAGCCACCTTCTCGACCTGGGTTCAGCTTTTGTACAGTGCCCCACAGGCCACTATTAGGGAGGGAGGGAGTATATCCAAACCATTTTCACTGTCTCGAGGAACTCGTCAGGGATGTCCTCTCTCCCCCTTGTTGCTTGCCATGGCCATTGAACCAATGGCCGAGTTGATTCGGTCCAACTCCCGTATTACAAGTTTTGGATATGGCAACTTGCAAGATAAACTTATGTTGTATGCAGATGATACCGTGTTACTTCTGGGGGATACCAAAAACTCTCTGCAAGAGGCTATGAAAGGCATTAAGGAGTTCGGAGTTTACTCGGGCTTAGTAATCAACTGGACGAAATCTTCCCTCATGCTATTAGATACCAATATAGCCCATCAGGGTGAGTCGATGCAGGACATCCCAGTGATGTCTAGGCTCAAGTATTTGGGAATATATGTAACATCACAGATGGGGGACTATCTCAAACTAAACCTTTTACCCTTGTTGGACAAACTTAGAGCTAAGATCAAGGTTTGGGCAAGATTAAAAATGCCCATGGTAGGCCGGATGAATTTAATAAAGATGGTGGTTATGCCACAACTTTTATATATCCTACACAACAGTCCCATGGTGGTTCCCCTCCGATTCTTTGGGATAATTAATGTAAGGTTCAGGTCCTTTTTGTGGCTGGGGCATCCCCCACGTGTAAAGCTGGAGCAGCTCCAGAGGTCTAGGGATGAAGGGGGACTGGAACTCCCTAACCCCTGGCTCTACTACCTGGCAGCACAGCTGCAGCACATTGCCAGAGCCATGGCTCCGGACCAGTAGGGAGTGGTAGATCCCATCAAGGCCCTGATGAGACATGTGTCAGGGGTAAGAGGGGTAGCTGAGGGGTTGGAGGCCATAGTGTACACCAAGTCTAATAAACGATACCCTACCTATGTCCTAATGCAGAAAGTATGGAATAAGGCCAGGCAGATGCAAAATGTGGAGGGATTCAGGAACCACAGTCCCATATGGGACAACAGGCACTATGGAGAACGGCGTCATTAACTTGTGGGGCCCGGTGGAGGAGGCATGGGGTCACACACCTGCAGCATCTTTTTGTTGGGGGAAGCCTGCGCCCCTTTTTGGAGCTGAGGGAGCAGTTTCGTGCTCCAGCTTCTATGTATTTCTACTATATGCAATTAGCACATGCTGTAAGGGCGCAGGGGAGTGCGACCGTGTGGGAGCCTTCACCGACCCCCATATTCCAGTACATGGCAGAGGTTTCCACTCTAAAAGGCTTCATCTCCCAATGCTACTCAATGTTACAGGTGACATCACAGGCCAGATTCCCGCAGAAGATAGTGAGTAAATGGGAAAATGATGTGGGGCGATTTGAGGATTAAGAGTGGGAGGAGGCGCTGCGGGCCGTAAGTAAGAGTTCCCTCAATGTGGCACATCACCTGTCACAATTGTACAGTATATTACGTGTTCACTATACACCGGCCCGCCTATTCCGAATGGGGGTGAGGGTGGACTCGAAGTGTCCACGCTGCGCTGCTGACGAGGGGGACTTGATCCATCTGCTGTGGCGGTGTCCCAAGCTACACCGCTACTGGAGTGGGGTGGTCCGCACTGTCGGCACGGTGTTCCAAACAGACATACCACTAGAATCTAAAACCTGTATCCTTAGTATTATAGACTACCTTCCTATTGAGGAAATCCCCAAGCATTATTAGAGCACTCTTTCAGGCCCGCAGGCTTATATTACTACACCAGAAAAGGGGGGACCCCCCCACGGTAAGGGAGTGGATATCCCAAATGGGAGATACTATTCGATTGGAGAAGGTTATATTCCAACACAGAAAGAGTTCTAGCAAGTTTGGTAAGCTTTGGGATCCGTGGTTGAACACTCCGGGACTTAGCCCCGTGGACTTGGTCTTAGATAGACTGTTGATGTAACATAAGATATGGGGTGGCGGTGGCTGCAGAAAAAGTTATATATACTCATCAGTGGTCTGTACGACGCATTTGCCTATACTATGACTGTATAAGATTTGTGGAACTGGTTTGCATACCTGATGTACTGTAACTATCTATATTTTACCATCAATAAAACCCTTTCTGGTTAAAAAAAAAAAAAAAAAAGTAAAAACGCCATAAATGTATTCTCATGTGTATAGAGCTGCACCTATGAAACATCAGAATGCTGGATGTTAGATTTAAATACATACACATATAATAGGTGCGCATCAGCCCAAATAAGGTTCAAAGAAACAGATTATGTGAAAAGACATTCAGATTTCTGCGGTGTGCTACTCTTCAGCACAGTTATTGAAACAACAAAAAGTTAAAAAAATAGATTTCAAAGAGTCAGTAAAACAATGTAAAAGATACAGTGGCCAAACTATAAGCTACATTTTAGAATTGTATATCTATGTGCGGAAGGAACCAGACAATGAAAACCGTGTTGACATTTCTTAGGTTTGGTGATCTCCCTTAAATTAAATATTTACTTTTTGTTCTCTTTCTATTAATCTATATCACCCTCATTGGAAATATTCTGATCATTGTTTTAATTGTCATCACTAGAAAGCTCCATTCCCCATGTACATTTTCCTTGGCAATCTTTCTTTGTGTGAAGTCCTTTTCTCTAGTTATGTCATTCCACACATCCTTTCCCTAGTCTGGGGTAATGGAGGCTCTGTATCACTATATTATTGCATTGGGCATACTTATGTACTGTATGTGCCTCAGCTGGGGTCACTGAGTTTCTTCTACTGGCTATTACGGCATTTGACAGGTACTTGGCTATTTGCAACCCTTTAAGGTACCACACACTGATGAATCTAGGGACTTGCAGTTATCTAGTCTTCATGGCCTGGCTGTCAGGGTCAATAGAAATGTCTATCACAAGTAGTGGAATGTGCAACCTACAGATCTGCTCTCCTAAAACCATTGACATGATATCTTGTGAGATTGTATGTTTTTTAGAGATGTCTTCAACATATACCTACATAGTAAAAATGTACATATTGGTCTTTGCAACTGTTTTTTGCTTGTTCCCAATCATTTTGACCATAGGGAGCCATGTGTCCATATTTAGTACTATACTAACCATTTCTTCCAAGGATGGGAGGATGAAAACTTTTGCCACATGTAGCACCCATCTGACTTCTGTGTTTGTGTATTTTGGGACATTATTTATGATTTACCTGGTCCCTTCTCAACTGTACTCCAAGAAGCTGAAAAAAATATCTATCCGGTGTACACTGTATTGACTCCTTTGCGAAATCCACTCATCTACAGTCTGAGGAATCATGAAATGAAAGCCAATTTGATGTCTTAAACTACTCATTTGAAATCCAACAACCATCCAGGGGCATTGTTGTTTTAATGGGCCATGCACAGCCCAGCAGAGCTAAATCTTCAGGACCACCAGCATTCATATTTCAACTTAAATGGTAGTTTTGCTGACTTTCTCGATCAGTTTTGCAAAATTCTCTAAAATCAATCAGTTTGTTCCTACTTGAGAGATTCTGATCAATTTGGACCCTCTAAATGAAGGGAGAGCATTATTTTCGGGTTATTATATTTAATATGCTATAAAAAAACATTTAAATGACAAGGAAACCTTTGATAGCAATTGATATACAGTATTTGATTTTATGGAAAAGAACTTTAGGGCCTGGTATGTATTGTGGGGGGGGGGGGGGGGGGCAGAGCATATAATTTTTTAACTATCCATGCTCCTTTTCTTACATGACCACGCATTCCTATCCATGTAACGTGAAAGGGAGTGGTGATTGTTAAGGAGTCAGTGGTGCACCCACCAGCATCCTTAACATCCGCTGACAGTGGGAAGCTGTCATGTTTAATAGCAGTGGTAATACTGCTTTTATACAGGACATTCGACTCTACCTGGATGGGTGAAACGTGTGTTCAGACCAAACCATAAAGTATATGTTTACCTTTACAAATAAATTATTAATGCACATTTTTTAGCAGGTAAAACATATGCATTTATTGGGTTTTTTTTTAGGAGCCTGTGATGGGTGCAGTGTCAAGCTCCTGCAGGGTGTCTGTGAAGCTTTCAGCCCGTACCTCTGATATGGAGAGCAGTTACTGAATGACAGGAAAATCACTACCTGAACTACCTGAAGAGCTCATTAACGCCCTTGTAGTTCATTAAGAACTACAATTCATCAGCCACAAAGCCTGATGGTACTTTTAGTTTATTAATTCACCCAACCGTGTAGGTCAAAATGTATTCTACTACATTTGTTTGGTAAAAAAATCCCAATAAGTGTATATTAATCGGTATGCTAGAAAGTTATAGCCTCTACAAATTATGGTATATATATACAGCATATATGTAAATTGATCAATCATAATGCACTGATGGCCTATCTCATGTCTTGGAACCCCTTAAAATGCCAGGACAGTATAAATATCATCCAAATTACTCCTTTTTAGAAAGGAGACAGTCTGAGGCCTTTGGTAAGAGGCATGAGGTTGTAATTTTTTTGTCAAATTTTTTTGGAAAATTAAACAAATAAAATTTTTATTCTCACAATTTTTATTTTTACATATTGTCACCAGTGCAATACAGGTGATAAGGAATACTGACTGATAACAGTATATTTAAAAAAAAAAAAAACATTTTTTTTTTTGGGGGAGGGGGGGTGATCAGGGATTTTTTTTTTTGCACCTTGATTGCTGTTACAATGATGATCATTGCGATGAAGGCTAACTACCAATTGCCTGCTCCGCCATCTGACAATTCTTGAATAGGTAAGGGCAGGGCCACCTGGCGACATCACCTGGTGGCACCGCCCTCATGTGACATCACTGACTCAGCATGCACCAGTCGGTGATGTCACAAGAGGGCGGTGCCGCCCCCACACTGGTTTTTTAAAACATGTTTTATTGCCGACAGTGGCTTTCAGCTGGGAAAATCAATTTAAATGTCATTTTTTTTTCTTTATAAGTGTCAGTTTTGCTGCAGCAGGGTCTATACACATTACAGATGAACCACTTTAAGGGCCGACTAAGGGGACCCCCTCCAGGCACTATATTCAAAGGCATTTTTCATTTTTATTGTTTCACTTTAAGCATCATAAAAATCACTGCTCCTTTAAAAACTATATTTAAAAAACAAAATTGCAATGATACATTTCCCCTAGGCCCCCATACCCTTTTTATGGCCAATAACTTGCATGTAAGCCTTC
Organism: Glandirana rugosa; assembly: GCA_018402905.1. Taxonomy (NCBI): domain Eukaryota; kingdom Metazoa; phylum Chordata; class Amphibia; order Anura; family Ranidae; genus Glandirana; species Glandirana rugosa. Next base: position 323,971 of record BLSH010159439.1, read on the forward strand.
AAAATGGGGACATTTGATTTTTTGCATTCGAGTCCCATAGACTTTAATAGGGTTAACGGTTCGGGTGTGAACTTTTTCCATGCTTGGGAGTTCTGGTGCAAAGCGAACCCGGGGGGTGTTCGGCCCATCACTATTAATGACATGGCCTGCAACATAGACTGATTGGACTGCAGAAGTGGATTATCACCCGTCTACTACTGGAAAAGGATGTGAGGGGTCATATAATGGTGCACTCAGGTAAGTAAAAAAGTGACTTTGGAGGTTTTAACTTTTTGTGATGTGCAGGTGAGGTTCAATAGGATGGTGGAATTAGAAGTTTTTTTCTTGGAGATAATTGTGTGGTGTAGTGGATAGCACTTTCGCCTGGCAGAAAAAGGGTTGTTGGTTCGAATCCCAACCACAACACTACCTGCCCGGAGTTTGCATAATCTCCCTGCGCCTGTGTGGGTTTCCTCTGGGTACTCCGGTTTCCTCCCACAATCCAAAGACATGCTGGTAGGTAAAATTAGGTCCTGTCTAAATTGGCCCTAGTATATGTATGAATGTAAGTTAGGGACCTTAGATTGTAAGCTCCTTGAGGGCAGAGACTGATGTGAATGTACAATGTATGTAAAGCATTACGTAAATTGACAGCGCTATATAAGTACCTGAAAATAAATAAATACAATATATACAATATATACAACTGTCATGATGTAGTTATTCTTACTATACAGTACTTTCTATGCTATCCTTTACTCATGATGACAATTCTAGTCCTATGGCTATTGTGTTGATTCTAAGTCTTCAATGCTATATGAGTCACTGACCCAGAAGAAGTATAGAGATTCAAAATTACGGTGCTTCTCTAACACACAATTACAGTGCACCTGTTAGAGGTTTTAAGTGTTCGGGCACAGAAAAAAAAGGTACATTTTCAGAAGCTAGCAATCAAAGCTTTAAAGCGGATGTCCACCTACATTTTTCATTCCTCACCACACAGCACTAATTTGCATCCTTAACCACTTCAGCCCCCGAAGGATTTGCCCCCTTAATGACCAGGCCATGTTTTGCGATACGGCCCTGCATTGCTTCAGCTGACAATTGCACAGTTGTGCGATGTTGTACCTAGACAAAATTGACTTCCTTTATTTCCCCACAAATAGAGCTTTCTTTTGGTGGTATTTTTTCACCTCTGCAGTTTTTATTTTTTTCGCTATAAACAAACAAATAGCGACAATTTTGAAAAAAAAAAACAATTTTTGCTATAATTCATATTCAAAAAATATTATAAAAATACAAATTTATTCATCCGTTTAGGCCGGTATATATTCTTCTACATATTTTTGGTAAAAGAAACGCAATAAGTGTATATCGATTGGTTTGCACAAAAGTTTTCGCATTTACAAACTATGGGATAGATTTAGAGACTTTTATTTTTTTATTGTTTTTACTGGTAATGGTGGTGATCTGCGATTTTTAGCGGGACTGTGACATTGCGTTGGACAAATCTGACCCCGAATTACACTATTTGGGGACCAGTAACATTATTACATTGATCAGTGCTATAAAAATGCACTGATCAATGTAAAAATGACACTGGCAGAGAAGGGGTTAAACTGTAGGGGGGGCGATCAGGGGTTAACTGTGTTCCCTCACTGTGTTCTAACTGTAGGGGGATGGGCTGGCAGGGACATGACAGATCTCACTGATCCCGATCACTGGGAACATTAGATCACTGTCAGGTCCCCTGTCAGAATGGGGATCTGCCTTGTTTACATAGGCAGATCCCCGTTCTACCTCTGTAGAAGGCAATCGTGGTTGCTGGTGGACATCGAGTCTGCCCGACCCGCGGGCACACTCACGCAGCGTGCGGCGGCGTACAGTCACGGCAATTTGCACAGGAGAGCCGACCTGCCACCGTATAATGACGGTGGCTGGTCGGCAAGCGGTTAAAATTAATTGGCAACTTATTATTTTTTCTCTGTTCACTTACCTAATTTATGGCTATATCTAATTTCACTCCTTTAGCCGTACGTCATTTCCAGTTTTGCATTGGGTCCTGGGAGATCTTGGTCAGCTTGACATGGCAATGGAGCAGTGCCATGTCAGGCTGATAGAGATTTTCCATAGAAGACAATATTCAATATTACTCAAGCTGACCAAGATTGCACCACTCTGGGCATGCATGAGATCGGCAGGTGCATGCTTGGTAGCCAGCATGCACGGAATCCAGGAAGAAGGACACTCCGGCTTCAGATGCCCAAACTGGAGATGGCCGCGCTGTGCAGGAACTTCACAAAGTAAGAAAACGATGCTGCACAAATAGAAAACTGGGCATAGTTTACAGCATACCTCTGTTACATTGGACAAGGCATGAGTATTCTAGGGGTATTTTTATCTTAAAAGTCATATTTTGGCCAGAACTCCACTTTAATACTTTTCTCACAACAGGTGTACTTTAATCCCTGGGGACTGTATTATGTCTAGCAAGACCTGCAATTTCCACCCACATTAGGAGATGGAGATGGTCTTGGTCAGAAAACGAAAAGCATCCTTGAGATACACCTGTTGGAAGGAAATGTAACATTCACATATAGAATATTTTATATTTACATGCCTAAAATAAACAAAAATTGTGCAATTATTTTCTTAGCAGAATATCTTATAGTGATGAAATCATAGAAACAAAATGCATATAAAATAGTATGGACATGGCCTTGGTTAGCCAATGAAAAGGAGCAGAAAGATACACACCTTTTGAACATAAATATGGCATTTTAATATACAATATTTTATAATAACCTAAATAAAATAAACAAAAATACAAAAAAAACTTTTTTTAAACAAATATATTTTTATAGTTATGAAATTAAAGAAAGAAAATGTATCTAAAATAGTATGGAGCTGGTCTCGGTGAAAAAGAGCAGTGAACTACAAGTGTTGGAATGAAATATGACGTTTTAAAAAACAATATTTTATAATTACCTTACTAAAATATACTAAATTAAAAAAAAAAAATTTAACAAATTTGTTTTTATGGTGGTGAATTTAATGAAAGAAAATGTATATAAAATAGTATCTATTTCCTTGGCTTAAATAGTTTTTAGCAACTCATTTAAACAAATATATATTAATATTTTATTCCAATGCATTTAATAAATGATGTTGTGTTTCAGAGGAATACCTATTATGATTGGTCCTTTGTGAGACAGCCATTGGAGGATTTGCCAATGTATGAGTTCATCTATAAATTCCCATCAAATTTAAACTAGCTTGTTTCCCTGTAACAGCTTCTGGACTGCTATTTCCACAAGTATGGATGATACGAAATCACTCAGTTTTCCTTGCTAACATATTGTCATATTATTTGTCTTGAATATTTATATCAATTCACAGTGACATTTGGTAACCCAGCATTCCAAGCATCCAGAAATGTACTTTTAGACTTTTTATACACTATATGGAAACACGTTTTTGGACACCTGGCCATCAAAACTAAAAGAAAACTTTTTGGACATCCCATTCCAAAACCATAGACATTTGTGGTTATAACAGCCTCAATCCATTATTTGTTATAGCAGTCCTCACTCCTCTGTGAAGGCTTCCTTTAAATTTTCCCTTTCGTTTTATTTATTTACACCATTTAGGGATAAATGCAAAGGAAGTGAATTTGTTTTTTCCTTTCTATTTCATCTAAATTATTAGTGGTTGTATACGTTATTTATATTTGTTTATTTATTTATAATTTGTGACATTTGAACTATATTGTTCATTATTTAGACATGTATTCCGTTTCAAATATTTTATTGAGGGAAAAAAAAAAAAGTAGTAGATACAGAACTGTATACAAATTAAACAGCGTTACAGAGGGGATAAGGCATAACCAGAATGTTATACTGGAGTATAAATGTAGACAGTTCGCCTTGTAGGTACGATGTAACTTTACGAATCTGTGTACCTTAAGAGAAAATAATGACCAAAAATGGTGAAACATTTCAAACTAACCAATAAAACTAGTTCAAAGTCGAGAGCAATTCAAGTAGTAATTTGCCATAACCGGAGGATTTACTACCCTGGCTGGGATCCGGCTAAGTGTTAGATATGTATTCCATTTACTGATACTGTGTACATTGCATTCATATATGTATTTAATTGTCAAACCTGGAATCTTTACTTAAATAAAATATATAAATATTAATTATATATATATATGCATAGACAAGATTGATGCAATATGTGAGGACACCGTCACTGTGCGTACCGTACATCTTCCCCATCTAACATACTGTACTTTGCCTAACGCAGTGGTTCTCAACTCCGGTCCTCGGGCCCCCCCAACAGGCCAGGTTTGCAGGATAACTGAAATACATCACAGGTGATATCATTTGCTGCTCAGTGATTGCAGCATTCTAGTCTGCATCTCCCCAAGGTAATACTTAAAATCTGGCCTGTTGGGGGGGCCCGAGGACCGGAGTTGAGAACCACTGGCCTAACGGCACAGTCAACACTCTCCTCTTTTGAACTGGTTGCTACTGAAGAGATTACGGAACTTTTTTCAGATGCCCACCTAACCAATTGTCCCCTGGATCCTGTTCCCTCACAACTACTATGGTCACCCTCTTCTTCTATCCTATGCTCCCTCACTCACATATTCAATCTCTCTCTCTCTAGTGGCACCCTACCCTCCCCTCTAAAACATGCACAGATCACTCCCATACTTAAAAAGCCCTCACTGGACCCCACAAACCTGAACAACATAAGACCCATATCATTGCTCCCATTCGCCTCTAAACTTCTAGAACGCTTAGTCTACAACCGTCTTAGCTCTTACCGCAGTGAAAATAACCTTCTTGACCCCTTACAGTCTGGCTTTTGCTCGTAACATTCCACAGAAATTGCCTTACTAAAATTCACAAACAATTTACTAACTGCTAAAACCAATGGCCGCTACTCCATATTCCTACTGCTTGACCTCTCTGGGGCTTTTGATGCTGTTGACCACCCACTCCTTCTCAATAAACTCTGTTCCCTTGAACTCCGAGATTCTGCTCTATCCTGGTTCTCCTCCTACCTATCACAGCACTCCTTCAGTGTTACCTACAACTCTGTCTCCTCCTCTCTATTGCCCCTTTCTGTCAGGGTCCCCTAAGGCTCTGTTCTTGGACCCCTTCTCTTCTCTATCTACACCTCCTCCCTTGGTCACTTGATAATTGCCCACGGTTTTCATTACCATTTACTGTATATGCCGATAATACCCAAATCTATCTGTCTACTCCTCACCTCACTCCTTCAGTCTTCTGTTGCATTAATAACTTACTAACTGACATATCAGCATAGATGTCATACCACTTCTTTAAACTAAATCTCTCTAAAACTGAGCTGATAATATTCCCCCCTGTCCGTGCCCCCCTCCATGACTTTTCCATCAAAATCAATAATGCAACCATCAGTCCCTCCCCTCATGCCAGGGTACTAGGTGTTATCCTAGGCTCTGGCCTGTCCTTTCACCCTCAAATTCAATCATTGTCAAAAGTTTGTAGACTTCACCTCTGTAACATCATTCACTCCCTTGTTATCTCTCACCTTGACTATTGCAACTCCCTTCTCATTGGCCTCCCTCTCCATAGACTATCCCCTCTTCAGTTTATCATGAATGCTGCTGCCAGAATTATCCACCTTACCAACCACTCAGTGTCTGCCACCCCTCTCCTCCAATCCCTACATTGGCTCCCAATCACCCAGCATATTAAATTCAAAATACAAACCACAACACACAAAGCCATTGACAACTCTGCCCCGAGCTACATCACCAATCTTGTCTCCAAATATCACCCAAACCGTTCCTCTCCGTTCCTCCCAATACCTCCTACTCTCAAGCTCCCTCATCTCCTCCTCCCATGCTCATCTCCAGGATTTCTCCAGAGCCTCTCCCATCCGGTTGAGCTACCTCAACCTGTCCGCCTATCTCCTTCTCTTGCTACCTTCAGGTAATCCCTGAAAACTCATCTCTCAGGGAAGCCTATCACACCTCCAACTAATCTTTTCCCACTTCCACCACCTCATTCCCCACAGTTAGAACCTTTTGTACTACCTGCCCCACCCTATTAGATTGTAAGTTCTTCTGAGCAGGGCCATCTTAATCCTCTTGTCTTTCATTGTATTGTAACTGTATTGTCTCCCTTTTACATTGTAAAGCACTGTGTAAACTGTTGGTACTATGTAAACCCTGTATAATAATAATATAATAATATATTATGTTATTATATAATTATAATAATAAAATAAATATACAAAAAAATAATAGAAAAAAACCTTCAGCAGAAGCCCACCAGTAATATTTACCTGTGCCCCATCTGGATCCAGTGATGTTGCACAAGAGATTGGGCTGTCTGGGATTCTCCCTCCTGATTGGCTGAGACACACAGTGGGTGCCATTGGCTCCCACTGCTGTCAACCAAAGTCAGTGAGCAAATGAGGAGAGAGATGGGGCGGGGTCAAGCCATGGCTCCATGTCTAAATTGACACACAGAGCAGCGGTGCAGCGTGGGTGCCCCCATAACAAGCTGCTTGCTGTGGGGGCACTTGGCAGGAGGGAGGGGGCAGGAGCGCCTGTGAGGAACCAGAAAAGGGGCCAAAAAAAACCCCAGGACTTTAGTATCACTTTAAGTTGCTCCATTTAAGTTGTTTCATTTAAGTCTGAAGCAGCCACTCCAAATCCCAACTCTCATGCTGACAACTTTGCATGCACTGAAAGTTACAGAGGCCAAGCTATAAGCAGAATTTTTGATATGGATATATATTAACCACTTGCCGACCAGCCAATGTCATTTTACTGTGGCAGGTCGGCTCGGTCCCGCGAATCACCGTCATTGTATGTCGGTCATGGGAACGGGTATTGTGGGCGGTGTGTGCATTCCCACTGGCCGGCAGGGGAGCCAAACTCGATGTCCACCGGCCACCCCCGATCCTTCCCCACAGTGACAGAATTGGGATCTGCCTGTGTAAACAATGCAGATCTCCGTTCTGACAGGGGAGATCACACAGATACTGTCTTTCTGCTATGCAGGAAGACGGATCTGTTTATTTCCCCAGGCAGCCCATCCCCCATACAGTTAAAAAACACAAACAGGGAACATAGTTAACCCTTGGATCAACCCTAGTGTTAACCCCTTCCCAGACAGTGTCATTAGTACAATAACAGTGTCAAAAATGTCAGTGAGGTGTCTGATTTGTGAGCCGCAATGTCGCAGTCCCGCTAAAAATCGCTAATCGCCGCCATCACTAGTAAAAAAAATAAATAATAAAAATGCCATAAATCTATCGCCTATTTTGTAAACGTGATAACTTTTGCGCTAACCAATTAATATAGGCCTATTGCAAAATTTTTTAACCAAGGATGTGTAGAACAATATATCGGTCTAAACTCATGAAGTAATTTGTTTATTTTAACATTTTTAACATTTTTTTGGATATTTGTTATAGTAAATAGTAAAAAATATTGTTTTTTTTTTTTTTTTCAAAATTGTCGCTTTTTTTGTTTATAGCGCAAAAAATAAAAACAGCAGAGGTGATCAAATACTACCAAAAGAAATCTCCATTTGTGGGGAATAAAGGACATTAATTTTGTTTGGGTACAACGTTGCACAACCGCACAATTGTCAGTTAAAGGGACACAGTGCATTATCACAAAAAATGGCCTGGTCATTAAGGGGGAAATCCTTCCGATCCTTAAGAAGTTAAACCACCATATTCTTTATCATCAGGATGTGTGGAAGGAAGCAGACAAGGATAACTGTGTTGACACTTCTTGGGTTTGGTAATCTCTATCAAATGAAATATTTACTTTTTGTTGTCTTTCTATTGCTCTACATCATCACCTTCTTTGGGAACTCTCTGATTATTGGTTTAACTGTCATCACTAGAAAGGTCCATTCTCCCATGTACTTTTTCCTTGGAAATCTTTCTTTGTGCGAAATCTTTTTCTCTTGTTTGGTCTTCCCCCACATTCTATACCTGGTATGGGGAAATGGAGGATCTGTATCACTTTACTATGTTATTGGATATAATTATGTCTGTGTTACAGCTGGGGCTGTTGAGTTTTTTCTCCTTGCTATAATGTCGGTTGACAGGTATTTGGCCATTTGCAACCCTTTAAGGTACCCCATACTGATGAATCTTGGGACTTGCCATTATCTAATCTTGGTGACCTGGCTGTCAGGATTGCTAATACCATCCATCTCAACTATTCAAATATGCACTTTACAGATCTGCCCTTCTGAAACCATTGACGTGTTATTTTGTGAGCTTGTGTGTATTTTAGAAATGTCTTCAATGCATACCAATATAATAAAAATAGAAAAATTTGCCTTGGCACCTGTGTTACTATTGTTCCCTTTAATTTTGATCACAGCGAGCTATGTATTCATATTTAGCACCATCCTAACAATTTCCTCCAAGGACGGGAGGATGAAAACTTTCTCCACTTGTAGCGCCCATCTGACTTCTGTATTTTTGTATTTTGGGGCAATATTTTTAATTTATCTGGTCCCTTCTCAGCTGTACTCCAAGACAATGAAAAAAGTTATCTCTTTGGTGTACACTGTATTGATTCCCTTACTTAATCCATTCATCTACAGTCTGAGGAATCAGGAAATGAAAGACAATTTGATGTCTTATATTACTCATCTCACATCTAACAACCATCCCGGAACTTTGTTGTTTTAATGGGCCCTGAGCAGCCAGCAGAATTACTGTACATCCTCAGGACCACCAACATTCACATTTCACCAAAATTGTTAAGTTCTGGCCAGTTTGGTCCTATTTGGACCAGAAAAGGCCATAATATTTAAATGTAAAAATATATTGAGAAAACGCTCCATACTCTTTTATAAAATGTTTAAATAAAGTGTCAATCATTGATAGCAATTGCTATATATAAAATAGTAATGCACAATGGGGGCATGGCTGACAGCCGTAGCAGATGGACACTTAGTGAGACAGCTCCGTCTCAGAGCAGCGCAATGGACGATACTATGACCGCACAGGGACACACACAAGCAAGCCACAAGCACACCCCGGAGACCCGCGGGCATGCCATCAGCAAAGAGAAAAGGTTATAATCAGCCAGGGAAGATGATTTCTTCCACAAGCCGCAGCACTTCCATTTTTAAGATAGCGCAGGTGGCTCTCCAAGCCCTATACAGGGACACTCCTCACCATGTGGCTCGGCGAACAAACACCCACACCAAAGCTCACCCACTACACATACCAGTGGGGAGAGAGGCTCAGGGTCTTATTCATCCTCCTCCAGCCCTGTGAAGACAAAGCCCAGACTACATGGAGATCCATAGGAGGTGAGTGTGACAGACACCTCCTTAGAAATAACCAAAGAGATGCAAGATTCCATACTGGAGTTCCCCACAGCAAAGCAACCAGTGATGATTATGATTCTTAAGGATACGTTGGTATCCCTGTGTTCCACTATACATTCTGACATACTATTACTGGCGCAGCAATTTAAATCTGAAGTGGCTGCAGTCACTCAGAGAGTCACCCACATTAAGAACAAAATGGGGGAATTCACAGCTACCTTTAATGACGTGGTGGACACTCACAACGCTAGAGATGATGACATACAATGGGTTAAATTCAGTTTGGCAGACCTGGAGGACAGATCCAGATGAAACAATGTTAAGATTAGAGTCGAGCGAACCCGGACTGTAAAGTTCGGGTTCGTACCGGACTTTGGGGTGTCCGTGCCCTGAACCCGGACATTTGAAAAAAAGTCTGGGTTCGGGTTTAGTATTCGAGTATTTTTCGCACCTTTTCTATAGCCAATCAACAAGCATTTTACTCGTTTGCTCTTAGAAGCCATCACAGCCATGCCTACTAATGGCATGGCTGTGATTGGTTAGTGCATCATGTGACCCAGCCTCTATATGAGCTAGAGTCACGTAGTGCTGCGTGTCACATCGTCTCAAGCTAGTGTAGAGAGAGCATGCTACCACTGCTGTGAGGGATAGATTACTGATCTAATATCATCTCATCCTGCATTACAGACAGGTTCCTGGCGGTGCTGTGAGGCGTAAGATTAGCGTTCTAAAACCATCTGATACTGGACTAGGTAGAGTTTACTAGTGCTGTGAGGGATAGATTACCAATCTAATATCATCTCATCCTGCATTACAGACAGGTTCCTGACGGTGCTGTGAGGGGAAAGCTTAGAGTTCTAAAACCATCTGATACTGGACTAGGTACAGTTTACTAGTGCTGTGAGGGAAAGATTACCATTCTAATATAATCTCATCATGCATTACAGACAGGTTCCTGGCGGTGCTGTGAGGCAAAAGATTAGCATTCTAAAACCATCTGATACTGGAGTAGGTACAGTTTACTGGTGCTGTGAGGGACAGATTATTGTTCTAAAATCATCTCATAGTGCTATAGGGAGAGGTTCCTGCTGCTGGTGTGAGGGACAGATTATTGTTCTAAAATCATCTCATAGTGCTATAGGGAGAGGTTCCTGCTGCTGCTGTGAGGGACAGATTATTGTTCTAAAATCATCTCATACTGCTAAAGGGAGAGGTTCCTGCTGCTACTGTGAGGGACAGATTATTGTTCTAAAATCATATCATATTGCTATAGTGAGAGGTTCCTGCTGCTGCTGTGAGGGGCAGATTACTGTTCTAAAATCATCTCATAGTGCTATAGTGAGAAGTTCCTGCTGCTGCTGTGAGGGACAGATTAATGTTCTAAAATCACATCATACTGCTATAGGGAGAGGTTCCTGCTGCTGCTGTGAGGGACAGATTAATGTTCTAAAATCACATCATACTGCTATAGGGAGAGGTTCCTGCTGCTCCTGTGAGGGACATATTATTGTTCTAAAATCATCTCATAGTGTTATAGGGAGATGTTCCTGCTGCTGCTGTGAGGGACAGATTACTGTTCTAAAATAATCTCATAGTGCTATAGGGAGAGGTTCCTGCTGCTCCTGTGAGGGACAGATTATTGTTCTAAAATCATATCATACTGCTATAGTGAGAGGTTCCTGCTGCTGCTGTGAGGGGCAGATTACTGTTCTAAAATCATCTCATAGTGCTATAGTGAGAAGTTCCTGCTGCTGCTGTGAGGGACAGATTATTGTTCTAAAATCATATCATACTGCTATAGGGAGAGGTTCCTGCTGCTCCTGTGAGGGACAGATTATTGTTCTAAAATCTTCTCATAGTGCTATAGGGAGAGGTTCGTGCTGCTGGTGTGAGGGACAGATTATTGTTCTAAAATCATTTCATAGTGCTATAGGGAGAGGTTCCTGCTGCTGGTGTGAGGGACAGATTATTGTTCTAAAATCTTCTCATAGTGCTATAGGGAGAGGTTCGTGCTGCTGGTGTGAGGGACTGATTATTGTTCTAAAATCATATCATAGTGCTATAGGGAGAGGTTCCTGCTGCCCCTGTGAGGGACAGATTATTGTTATAAAATCATATCATACTGCTATAGGGAGAGGTTCCTGCTGCTCCTGTGAGGGACAGATTATTGTTCTAAAATCATTTCATGGTGCTATAGGGAGTGGTTCCTGCTGCTGGTGTGAGGGACAGATTATTGTTCTAAAATCATCTCATAGTGCTATAGGGAGAGGTTCCTGCTGCTCCTGTGAGGGACATATTATTGTTCTAAAATCATCTCATAGTGTTATAGGGAGATGTTCCTGCTGCTGCTGTGAGGGACAGATTACTGTTCTAAAATAATCTCATAGTGCTATAGGGAGAGGTTCCTGCTGCTCCTGTGAGGGACAGATTATTGTTCTAAAATCATATCATACTGCTATAGGGAGAGGTTCCTGCTGCTGGTGTGAGCGGTGCATTTCTTGCACAAAAATAAAAAGTGCGTCTACGTTTTCAAAAAAAAAAAAGAATAATAAATTATTATTCTTTTTTTTATTATTAATAAATAGTGCTACAAAGTACATTTGCGTCCAGAAAGAGGAGAGCGTCAAATAAGGGACGTGGTCATGGTCATGGTTGTGGTGCTGCTGGTGTTGGTGAAGTTCCTGTTGCAAGGAGGGGACGTGGTCGATTTGTGCCAGCTACATGAACAAGTGAAACACCTTCCTCAAGTGCGAGTAGCCGACAAAACCTTTAACGTTATATGGTAGGCCCGAATGGCGCTTAATGAATGGTGAGGCCAGAACAAGTACAGGCGCTAGTAGATTGGGTGGCTTACAATGCCTCCAGTTCCTTCACATTGTCTCCCACCCGGACCCTTGATGAAAGCTCAGAATTGGCACCCGAACCCCATGGCCATCTGTCTTTTACCTCAGCCCCTTGTAAATCAGCCAATCAGTCTGAGCCCCAAGTCATGCAGCAGTCTCTTATGCTTTTTGATGACTCTCCTGGTGTGCTTTCAGTGGGCCATCCACATAGCCCTGCCCCAGAAGTGAAAGACATTGAGTGCACCGATGCCCAACCACTTCTGTTGCAGGATTAGGACATGGAAACACGTCTCTGATGATGACGAAACACAGGTGCCAACTGATGCGGCTTTCCACAGTGTGCAGACTGACAAGGAGGGCAGTGGTGAAGGGTGGGTGGAAGATGATGTGAAGGAGGATAATGAGGTCCTAGACCCCACATGAAATGAAGGTCATGCGAGTGACATGCGCAGTTTGGAGGAAGAGGTGGTGGTCGCAGAGAGGCACCAGCACAGCAAAAGAGGAAGCAGGTTGCAAAAGCAGAGCGACCATCC
>BLSH010159439.1:339430-352754 GCA_018402905.1 Glandirana rugosa
CTCGGTAAGAGTTTGTTACCTGGAGATGATACTCGGGAAGGTAAGGAGTCTAGTCTTTTCTCTACTAGAGTGATAAAATGTTCCTGTTCGAGTCGTGGCTAGAATGTGTGAGATTTGTGAGACTGAATAAGAAAGCGTTTACCTGCGGGAAATAGTGGTGGTGAGAAAGGGTCCTCCTTTAGTTCTGAAATGTTCTGAAAAAGTCCATAGTCTCCTGAATCCTGATGTGTATAGATAAACCTGTAGTAGAGGTGGACGATTGGGAAACTACCTGCGAGACTTTAACCATTGGTGGAGGTTAGGAGCGGGGGTGTAGGAGGGTCTTTACGTAAAGATGCATTTTGCGATAATAGGTTACAACATAAGTGACAATAGAGTCAACATAGCCGAGGTGCCACAAAATAGTGTGCAGTGCACATAGAAAGTTGGATGGATCTCCCTGTAACAAGGTCAGGGTAAGAAAAAACTTGGATAACATGTGGGAGTAGGTGAAGGTGAGGAGAAGGGGATGGGGGTGATCCGCCTGCATTTCTGGGAGGATGTGGGGGCGAGGATTGGAGGTGGTTACCAATTTCAGAGCGTCCATCAAAGGGTTAGCAGGTGGAGATGATGTCCAAATAGATATGTGTAGTCCTAAGTCCTCTGATACCTGAAAAAGTCTTGTAAAGTCTTGATTTCCTCCTGGGAAAGAGTGGTGGTGATAAAGGGCGTCCATTTGCGAAAGAATAAGTCAGAGTGTTTAGAGTGTGTAAGATCGGTGCTGAGCTTGTCCTTGTAAAATAGTGAGATCATCTCTTTTCTGATCTGAGGAATGGAAGGGCTCATAGTAGAGGTCCATTGTTTGAGAATGGCTCGTCGGGCCACAAGGAGGCAGGTGAGTGTCCAGTCCTTGATCTCATGGTCAAAGGGATGGGGATGGGGGGAGCGTAGGATGAGTTGCTTGTCCCAGTGACCAAAAATTAGGAGTAGAGGGTCCTTTGGAAGGTTGAGCAGGGTTATGCTATTGATGAAGTTTATGACCTGGTCCCAGAAGGCGGCGATGAAAGAGCACAAACAGAAACAATGGTACAGAGACGGCCTAGGATGGTTGCAGAGGGGGCACAATGATGCAGAGGGGTTGGCTTGTCCAGAATAAAAGGGATGAAAAAAGCATTATTTTATCTGTGAGGTCCGGATCTGGGAAGTGTTTACTCCAGTGGTCGATGGAGGTCGTAATGGTCCGACGAAGGGATTGCATTAGAAGAGGTTTGTAAATGTTCGAGATGGCATAAGAGCCGGCTTGTATAAGGCTGTCTATTATGGTTCTGCGGAACCATTTGCTTGGTTCTGAACAGGATGTCCGTAGAAAGCTGAGACATTGCCAGTAGTGAAATATGTGGAACTTGGGTATAGAGTACTCGTTGACTAGGTGAGTGAAGCTGTGTGGTAGACCTGTAGTTTTGTCACATAAGGAGGAGAAGGCAGAGAGACCGTTTTGCTCCCAGTGTAGAAAAATTTCCTGGTCCATTCCCGGTGGGAAGTTGGGATTACCTCGGATAGGGAGGTAAGGAGAGATAAATGGAGAGACTTTGGTGAGTTTCCTGTATTCTCTCCATGCCAGTGCCGTGTCTCTAATGAGGAGATTGTGTTGAAGGTGAGAGGGCAGGGATTTCCACTTGACATGCAGGATGGCCACTAAGGATAGGGGAGAAACCATGGAACACTCCAAGGGGAAATTGGAATAGCGAGTAGATTGCTTAATCCAGTCCATGCTGTAGCGGAGAAGGCATGCAATATTGTATAGTCTAATGTTGGGGAGGCCTATACCTCCCTCGCTCCTGGGGAGGTGCAGTTTGGAAAGTGCTATGAGTGGTCGCTTCTGTTTCCAAAGAAAATTTGATATGGCTTTAGTTAGATTTTGAACATCTTTATGCTTCAGTAACAATGGTATGGTCTGTAGGGGATACAATAGGCGAGCGAAGCTAACCATCTTGACCAAGTGGTACCTCCCCATGAACGAGAGTGGGAGATCCATCCAGGAGTTCAGCTCTTGAGTGAGCCTAGCAAGAAGAGGTGGGAAGTTAAGGTGGTACAGAGAGGAGGGCAATTTCCCTATCTTGACCCCCAAATATGTGATGTGAGAGTGGGTGAGTTGAAAGGGTGCATTGTGGGCCCAACTTTTTTTTTTGATGTGACCTAATGGGAGGATTTCGCTTTTATGGTAGTTGATGCGGAGACCTGAGCATAATTTAAATTTGTCAAAAATGCTCATTATGGTTGGCATATCTGCCGCAGGGTTGGCTGTGAAGATGAGAACATCATCGGCAAAGAGGCAGGAGCGGAGTTCCCTATCCCCGACTTTTATCCCGTGTAGGGGGGCCTGGTAAGTTATGTATCTAGAAAGGGGTTCGAGAGCTAAATTAAATAGCAGGGGTGACAGGGGGCACCCCTGCCTGGTGCCCTTATGGAGGATGAAATCATCTGTGAGGAGACCGGCCACCACCAGCCTGAAAGTTGGCGCGGAGTACATGGAGCGGATTAGGTGGGTAAAAGGGCCCCCAAAACCTAGCCTCGCAAGCACCATGTGGAGCCAATTGAAGTTTACATTATCAAATGCCTTTTCGGCATCTAGGGTGATAATGGCCTGCCCTGCCACCGAGGAACCCTGGGCACTTTCCAGCACTGCCAGAACTTTCCTAATGTTTAGAGTGGCTGTTCTACCCCTTACAAAGCCTGATTGAGCTGGATCAATTATATGCGGGATTATGGAGGATAATCTGGATGCTACTATTTTGGAAAGGATCTTAACATCTATATTGAGTAAGGAGACTGTGGGGTCCTTCCCATTTTTGGCGAGCAGTTTGATAGTGGCTTGGTTCCCTGTGGGAGGGTATGTACCCCCGTCCCATAGTTTGGAGTATACGGCTAGTAGTGGGGAGGTTACCATGTCCTGGAATGTTTTGTAAAATTCTCCCGTGAGACCGTCAGGGCCCGGGGCTTTAGAGGATGTTAGGTGCCGTATGGTAGAGTTTAGTTCGTCTAACGTGATTGGTGCATTTAGGGTTTCCAGTTGGGCAGGTGTAATTTTGGAAAGAGGAATTTGATCCAGGAAGGATTGCGCTAAAGTCTCATCCATGGGGTCTGGGATTGATAGTAATGTAGCATAATTTGACTTAGGTCATTGGGGTCTGAACGTAGTGTCCCCGAGGGGTCTTGTAAGGATGTAATATGAGTGGGGGAGTAGGGGCCTCTGCATAATCTGGCTAATAGTTTACCAGCTTTATTGCCATATTATGCATAGTAGCCTCAAACTGTGTTCTCTGTAATTTTTCTAAGTTATCGTTCCATAAATCGAAAGCTTTTTTGGCTAGCAGCCATTCGGATCTCGAGTCAGGAGTACTAGAGTGAGATAGGGATGATTGAGCATTTCTAAGCCTCTCGCTAGCTGTTTTATCGCTTGAGAGCAAATGTTTTATATATGAGGCTGTGTAGGAGATGATGCGGCCTCGTAGGAAAGCCTTTCCGGCCTCCCAAAATAGATTAGGCACCTCCGCATGAGCGGTATTATGGGACCTAAAGTCCTGCCATTCCACATTCAAAAAACAAATAAAATCCTTGTTGTGCTGTAGGTAGGAGGGGAATCTCCATAGGGTATGGGGTTTCGGTCTGTCAGCGAGGAGCAGTGATATTGAGACTGGAGCATAGTCGGATATTGCTATGGGGTGAATATCCACCTCCCTCAAAAGAGGGACAATATAGTCTGTGGAGAAAAAGTAATCTATCTGTGTAAGGGTATTGTGAGGATGTGAAAAAAAAGTGAAGTCCCTGTCGGTCGGGTGTAATAATCTCCAAGCATCTACGAGATGAACGGAGCGCATTGTATCAGGGAATAGAGTAGCGGAGGGGTCAGGTCGTGACAGGCGAGTACGTTTTGGGGAGGATTTATATTCAAGAGGGTCCATTACAGCGTTAAAGTCCCTTCCTATGATGTGGGGAATGTGGGGGTTCCTCAACAGAAACACCGCCATTTCTCCAAAAAAAGGCTTGCTGGGGCCGTTGGGGCCATAGACATTGGAGATAAGGTAGTCCTTATTGGCTATTTGGATATGGGCCGTGAGTAACCTCCCAAATTTGTCAGACTCCAAAGAGACCACTGTGCATGGCAGGTTTCTATTGATCAGTATAAGGACCCCCGCTTTGCAACCTATGGCCTGGGATCCCAGGACTGTCCCCACCCAAAGCTTCCGCACGCAATGGAAATCCGACGAAGGGAGGTGGGATTCTTGGAGGAGGGCGATGTCGGTTTTGAGCGTTTTCAAGTGGCGGAGAATTTAAATTATTTTTTGGGGGGACCAAAGGCCTTTCACGTTTCATGAAACTAGATTTATGAATGTAACGATGGTGAGGGATTTGAGAAGTTAGGATTGGAGTTACTCTGATGGGCTGGAGAGGCTGAAATCGAGGATTTCCAGGCGGCGTAGGTTGGAGATACCGATAGTGTGTTTGAAGGTATAATTAGCTGATGGGGTGGGAGTACCAGCTGGAAGTAGGGAGAGCGGGGTAAACAATAGAAAACATTGAAACATAACCAAAAAACCGAACAGTCATTGAGCTTCACTTTTTTCCGCATGGTTAAGCTGCGTGAAGGCTGCTCCCAATAAGGCGGCTCAAGGAGGGGAGGAGAAATAGAGGCTCCTGAGGCCCACTTGAGGCTGTTTATTTTAGTCTGGGCGCCTGCAGCAAAGCTGAGGTATACAGGGGGGGTCCTGGCCCCGGGGAGGGGGTGAAGACGGGGAGAGGAGATCATCACAGCGTCAAAATATGCAGAGAAAGGTGCAAAGTTACAGTAACATTTGTTCCCAGTGGTACTTTAGCAAGGATGTAAATCATGGTAATCTATGCAGAGCAGTACAGAATACATTACCCCCGGCGAAAAAAGGATAGTCCACCCTTTGTTGGGGTGGAAGAGTTCCCTGCGCGTGTCTAGTAGCGGGAGAGCGAAGGTGAAATTAGCGGAATGGGTGAGAACGATTGAGAGTAGAATACCCACCAGGGTGAAAGTGCTCATAGTTACATAGTTAGTCAGGTTGAAAAAAGACACAAGTCCATCCAGTTCAACCAAAAAAAACAAAAAACATTTATATATATATATATATATATATATATATATATATATATATATACATACACAACCAAATAATCCCATATACAATCCTTCACCCACAGTTGATCCAGAGGAAGGCAAAAAACCCAAGCAAAGCATGGATCCAATTTGCTATAACGGGGGAAAAAATTCCTTCCTGATTCCCCGAGAGGCAATGGGATTCACCCTGGATCAACTTTACCTAAAAATGTTAGTACCCAGTTATATTATTTACATTAAGGAAAGAATCCAGGCCTTTTTTAAAGCAATCAACTGTGCTGGCCAAAACCACCTCTGGAGGGAGTCTATTCCACATTTTCACAGCTCTTACTGTGAAGAAACCTTTCCGTATTTGTAGATGAAATCTTTTTTCCTCTAGACGTAAAGAGTGCCCCCTTGTCCTTTGTGATGACCTTAAAGTAAATAACTCCACACCAAGTTCACTATATGGACCACTTATATACTTGTACATGTTGATCATATCCCCCCTTAATCTCCTCTTCTCAAGTGAGAATAAATTCAGATCCTCTAATCTTTCCTCATAGCTGAGCTCCTCCATGCCTCTTATTAGTTTGGTTGCCCTTCTCTGCACTTTCTCCAGTTCCCCGATATCCTTTTTGAGAACAGGTGTCCAAAACTGAACTGCATATTCCAGATGAGATCTTACTAATGATTTGTACAGGGGCAAAATAATGTCTCTATCTCTGGAGGTCTGGAGGTCTCATGCGGTCTGATGAGATGCTGGCCATCAACGTGGGTCGCGTTGAGCAATGGTGTTGTGATTAGAGACTCTCAAACGCTTAGGAGAGTCTTTGCACGAGCTTCTTTGTTCTAAGGACCTTGGAATGGCTGAGGAAGCTGAACCTGAGGCCTGGGGAGATGGGGTGCGAAGAGAACGTAGAAAGAGTTCTGCCACTGGGGGGTCTTGGAAGGTTAATTGTTCTCCATTTGGCGCCTGAACACGAAGCACTGCCGGAAAGGCCAGGGTGAACTTCACTTGTTGTTGGTATAGTTGTGAGCAGACATTTTGAAAAGCTTTCCTTTTCTTTGACACTTTGATGGAATAATCTGCAAATATTAAAATTTTGACACCATCGATCTAAAGAGAGCGTGCTTGTCTGTATTTCTGTAAGATGCTGGCTTTTTTGGCATAATTAAGGTATCTTGCGATGATGGGTCTTGGACTGGTGTGGTCGGCGCCCGAGGGGCCTATTCGGTGAGCCCTTTCCACTATGGCAGGGGCTGGGAAGCCCAGGGCTTCCGGGATGCGGGAGCACAGAATTCGGCAAGTTTGTGTGCTTGAAGTGACTCAGGGACCCCCACAAAGCGTAAATTGTTTCTTCTGGAACGGTTTTCCAGGTCTTCCAATTTTTGAGCAATAAGCTGATTGGTTTTATCCTGGGTTTTTTCAGAGCCTTGAAGCTGGTACGGTTCATCCTCAATGTTGGATGCGAGATTCAGCTTCGTTAAGTCTGATGGAGTGATCATGCAGCTCCTTCCTCATCAAGGCCATTCCAGCACTTACTGCTCTTTCTACCGCTGCTTCTATGGTGGGGGAGAGTAGGGCTGCCACTGCTTGGGCAATGTCTGAAGTGGTTCCGGATCTGTTAGTTGGTGGGATGCCAGCTTGTGGTGTACCTGTGTCCATGTCGGTGTTGTCATGCAACTCCACTAAGTGGGTAGGTGTCATGGAGGTTTCCCTTTGAATCGGGGGTGATGCAGCTGTAGTTGCTGATATGTGGGCCGAAGCCGCGGTCTCAGTTTCTGTGGTGGCGGACGTCGTCCGTGGTGTTTGTTGCTCTAGGAAGCGCTCCATCTTCCCATGGGGCCAGTTGCTCAGCTGACGTGAGAAGGGGAGCGGGCTGTAGTTAATCCCCAGATGGGAAAACTGCCCAGGGTGTATCACTAGGCCAGGTGTGGATGGTCTGCAGCTTTAAGTGATCTGTGGGCCTGAAGCCGCGGTCTTAATTACGGAGGGCTGTGTTACCTCTCTAAGAGGTATGGCAGAGACTGAGCCAGAATAGTCCGTGTCACCCACCTTTAGTCGCCTGGTTTGCGTTTCCAAGGAGTGCGGCCCGTGGCGCAGGTTGACTGAGCCGCCTGAGGCTTCTGTGCTCCGGAGTAGGCCGAAGCCACGGCCTCTATTTTCGGCGATGCGGTCCGCGTTCTCAGCGCTCGGAACGCAGTCTGCCCCTGGTAGCTGGGAGGATGAGGGGGTACTGCTGAGTGCCCGGGTAAGACCAATGGGTGGTTAGAGCCAATTTAAAGGCAGATTCGTGGCTGCCCGGCGGGAGTTGCTGAGAGAAGCAGCTAGTGCATACAGTGCCAGAACCGGAAGTCACAACCGGATCTTAAAGCATACCTCACCAACATACTTAAAGAGGCACTCCCGGACGCTCCATTGGAAGAGCTCCTTATCGATCGCATCCATAGATTACCCAAACCTAAACATGTCCCGGAAAATGTTCCACGTGACACTATAGCAAGAACTCAATTCTTCCACACCAAAGAAAAACTACTGCCAATCACCAGGGATAAAGATAACCAACCACACAACATGCTAGATTTATCCTTCTTTGCAGACCTCTCGGCCTTTACTATTCAACAGAGAAAGCAATTAGCATCCATCACCAAACCTTTATACAATCATTGGATTCCATTCAGATGGATTTATCCCGCAAAGCTACTGATCACTAAGGACGGTTCTACCTACCCCGTCACTTCAGTGAAAGAAGGCCTGCGACTTCTGAGGGAGTGGAAAATCTTGCATCCTCAACCCACCCGTCAACACAACTCTGATAACCACCAGGGAGCCGCTCAGATACCATCGTACACGGAAGCAAACTGATCCTGTGCAAGTTCTACTCTAACATGGATACCACGGTTCTGGTGAGCCTATGTTGAAATGTTAATTTTCAGTTTTCTTTTTCTTTATTCCTTTCTTGTTCACCCCAAATATTTAGCGATGATTTTCCACCCAGATTCCCCAGTGAATCTGCAAATTTTACCTGCTAGTAGAGTTGAGCGAACACCTGGACGTTCGGGTTCTGCGGGTCTGGCCAAACTTCGCGAAAAGGTTCAGGTTCGGTACCGAACTTGACCCCGGACCCCGAACCCCATTGAAGTCAATGGGGACCCAAACTTTTCGGCACACAAATGGCTGTAAAAAAGTCCTGGCAAGTGCTAGAGGGCTGCGAAAGGAAGTAAAATGGGGGTAGAATAGGACAAGTGCCCTACAAAAAAATGGGGATAGGGAAAATAACTTAAAATCAAATAAAAAAAATAGAAATGGGAAGCGGGGTGGATGTGGAGTAGGAGCCTAGAGGTTGACTAGGCCGTGACCGTAGCAGTGTAGGTGGAAGTGGTGGTGGTAGAGGAGGAGGAGGAGTAGGTAGCCAACACTTTTTGTTGTTTGATTGTTTTTTTTTTCTAATTGGGGTAGCCCCCAAAATATTGAGGCATATTCAAAAAAACAAGTATACCATTGGATATGATTTTAGAACAATAATCTGTCCCTTACAGCAACAGCAGGAACCTGACCCTATAGGAGTAGGCAATGATTTTAGAACAATAATCTGTCCCTTACAGCAACAGCAGGAACCTGACCCTATAGAACTAGGAGATGATTTTAGAACAATAATCTGTCCCTCTAAGCAGTAGACTCTACCTAGTTCAGTCAGATCGTTCTGTAATGCAGGATGAGATCTGCAATCTGTCTGTCAAAGCAGTAGTAGTAGTAATCTCTACCTAGTCCACAATCAGATTGTTCTGTAATGCAGGATGAGATGTTATTATATTTGCAATCTGTCCCTCACACCGCCGGCAGCATCCTCTCCCTACACTAGCCAGAGAGCATGTGACATGCAGCACTAAGTAACTCCAGCTTATAAGGCGGCCTGGTCACATGATGCACTGGCCAATCACAGCCATGCCATTAGTAGGCATGGCTGTGATGGCTTCTAAGGGTAAACCAGTGAAACGCTTGTTGATTGGCTGCCCTGCAGCTATTCAACAGGCGGGATCAAATACCCGAACCCAGAACCCGAACTCAAACTTTTTTTCAAATGTCCGGGTTCGGGTCCGGGTCACGAACACCCCAAAGTTCGGTACGGACCCGAACTTTACAGTTCGGGTTCGCTCAACTCTACCTGCTAGCCCTGTGTGGTATTACAGTTGCCACAGCCTAGCATTTTTGACCGTTTGTGTTTTACAGCTGGCATGCCGCCACCATTCAGTGACTGTTAAGTGTACCTCAAGATACCTGGATCCACCTACCAATAAGACAAACAGTTGCGAACATCTTGTTCTTGTCGACTAGTCTGCACCACTCTACACAAATTACGTACTATAGCCCTGAGGGCGCCTGAGTGCATCTCTCACTGTACTACCTGGCATCCACACAATGGCATTTACGCTTTCATCTTTGAATGTGAAGGGCCTGAACAGCCCCGCCAAGCATAGCATGACTTGGGCATAAGCCAATCGATTGAAATGCAACATCCTCTGTCTAGGAGACCCATTTTCCTCCCTAAACCCCCCTACCTTCACGAATAGAAAATTTCCGCACATTTTTGTCTCCAATCCCCAAAAAAATAAAGGAGGGAGGCCATTGCGATTAGGGACTCAGTCTCCTTTAGACGACTGGACATAGCATGTGATGGTATGGGCAGGTATATTTTCCTTGTTTGTGAAATTAATAATAGTATTTACACAGTGGTTAATGTCTACCTGCCTAATGTTAGACAAATCAGGTCTCTCAATAGAATTTGGAAAAAAGCCATCTCCATGCATCAAGGTCATATGATAGTATCTGGGAATTTCAATGCTGTTCCAAGATCTAGAGATCTAGATTGTACCTCCCCACCCACAACGGGAAGATCCAGAGTCACTCTTGCTAATTTTTTAACCCGTGCAAATATGTTTGATGTATGGAGATGTCAGCACTCAAATGAAAAAGATTTCTCCTTCTTCTCCCCTGTTTCTTGTGGACAAGTTTCTACTCCTTAAAATCACATGGTCCGAGAACCATACTATCACGTGGTCGAACCATGCTCCGATTCCTGTGAGGGTGGGAGAGGTTCGTGCCGAAACGAGAGCAAACAGATTGCGCAATGACATATCCATTCTAACTAATCCTGTATATAAATCGCAAATAATTAAAGCGATAAAGGAGTTTTTTGAGATCAACGCTCCATCGGTAATGGACCCTTTCACTCTCTGGAATTCGCATAAAGCGGTAATCAGAGTCATTTTGATACAACTTAGAAGCAGAGCAAAGAAAAACATAACCCGCCAATTAGACACCCTGCTAAGGGAAATCCATACATTAGAGTCAACTAACAAGCAATCATCATCCCTTCAATCCAGAGAACGACTATTCTATGCCAGACAGGAACTCCTCTCTTTGCTGATTCACAACCATGACTTCTGCCTTAGATCCCTTAAAGCACACCATTATTGTCAGGGAAACAAAGCAGGCAAACTACTTGCGCAACAACTGAAAGAAAAAACTATAAAACAAAAAATTGCCCATCTCATAGACCCCAACATGGGGCCAAAAATGTACAATCCTAAAGAAATAGCAGATGCATTCAGCAGCTACTACACTTTACAATTTAAAAGATAACCCAAACACTATCCAGCCATCAAAAGATAACATAAACAATTTCCTAGCCTCAATCTCACTCCCATCCTTATCCTCAGAGGAACTAAATTCCCTTAACGCCCCATTCTCCTCACACAAATTAAAGGCCCTAATAAAACCCCTTCCCTGAAACAAAGTGCCTAGCCCAGATGGATATTCATTTGAATACTATCAACAGTTTCATACAGTGTTGACTCCATACCTACTTGTGGTTTTTAACTCAGCAATAAATGAAGCCTCATTCCCTCTAGAAATGTTAAATGCCACTATAGTAACCTTGCCGAAACTGGGCAAGTCACCTCCATGCCAGAGAATTTTAGACCAATTTCCTTACTAAATGTGGATGTTAAAGTCCATGCCAAATTGATTGCCAACAGACTGACCAAAATCCTGCCTCTTTTAGTTAAACAAGGCCAAGTGGGATTTGTAACCGGTCGGCAAGTGCCTGACGTCACTAGAAGAATGATAAACTTGATATATAGGACGGAAAGATCAAAATAGCCTTCTCTGCTTCTTGCTTTGGATGCAGAGAAGAACTTTGACAGGATACACTGGGGGTATCTCTCAGAGGTTCTGGGGAAATTTGCGATCAAAGGTCCCATATATTCAGCAATCTTTTCCCTATACTCCAGACCCTCGGCTCATGTAAAAATAGACGGTCTATCCTCGTCTCCGTTTGTGATAACAAATTGAACAAGGCAAGGTTGTCCCCTGTCACCACTAATATTTGACCAATTGATGGAGCCACTGGCCAAAAAAATAAGATCCCACCCTGACACAAAAGGGATTTCATCCCATGGAAAACAACATACTATAACACTATTCACCAATGATGTTATTCTTTCCCTGGAAGACCCACTGAGATCCCTCCCTATTGACCACGACATACTACAACAATTCAAAAAAATTTCATATTACAAAATGAATGCATCAAAATCCCAGATCCTGGAGTTAGGTATTAACGAAACCATCAAATCCAAGTTAATAAAACAATTCCAATTTCAATGGACTTGAGAATCTCTAACATACCTGGGAATAAAATTGACACCCAAAACAGAGGATCTTTAATTTCACAACTTTGAGGCCCTTATACCAGAAGTTCAATAAGAACTCTCCAGACTAGGGAAGTTTTACCTATCCTGGACAGGGAGAATGACTGCTTATAAAATGTTGGTGCTGCTAAAAATTATGTATTATTTTAGGACCTTACCCATTCAAATACCAAACACATTCTTTAAGAAAATGCAGTCCCTCATATCCTCCTATGTGTGCGCGGGCAAAAAACCTAGAACCTCGTCCAAAACTTTGATGAAACATAAACTAGCTGGAGGCATGGGCCTTCCTATTTTAAAATATTATTACAAAGCATCCCTTCTGGACCAAATGAGACACAGATTCCCATCATCATTCCCTAAACACTGGTCTCAGCTGGAAAGGGAGGCTATACACCCTCAATCACTTGGTCACCTCATCTTATGGGCCCCTGTTTCAGCTGAAACTTGCTCACCAGATCATCCAACTATTGGTCCATTTCTAAGAACTTGGAGGGAGTTTTCCTCTCAAGAGGTCCCCATTAAAGAGAATCATACAATCCAAATACCCTTGGAATCCCTACAACTCTTATCTCCAGGTCTCTCCTTTATCAAGTGGAAGGAAAAAGGTATTAATAATCTATCAGAAGTGGTGAAAGAGGGGCAGTTGATCCCCTTTGAAACCCTGATGAATTAACATTCCATACCTAGCAGGGAATTGTTCACATACATCCGACTTAAACATGTGTTGTCTACATGTCCACTTTTGAAATTCGAGTCTCCTCACAAGCCTGGTCATTTTGGAACTCCTTACATCCTAGGTGCAAAGGTATTACTTCATTCTATAACCTCATACAAGTGAAATCTAGATTCATAAAAACTCCCCAAATGCTTGAATGGGAATATTATTTAGATACCGCCTTCTCTGATTTGCAATGGCTGAGGGCAATTCAAAGCAACTATCAGTAGAGTTGAGCGAACACCTGGACGTTCGGGTTCTGCTGGTCCGTCCGAACTTCGGGACAAAGTCCGGGTCCGGACGGAACCTGAACGATCGCACGGACAACGAACCCCATTGAAATCAATGGGGACCCGCACTTTTAGGCACAAAAATGGCTGTAGGAAAGTCCTGGAAAGCCCCAGAGGGCTGCAAAAGGAAGTAAAATGGGGGTAAGGGTAGGGCAAGTGCCCTACAAAAAAATGGGGACAGGGAAATAACTTTAAATATTTTTAAAAAAATAAAAACTTAAAAAATGCAAAAATGGAGGTGAATGTGGATCATCTTCAAACTGTGTCTGAAAAGTATTAATTAACGGTAGAAGCCATATAACTGTTCTAAAATCATCTTCAAACTAGGGCAAGTGCCCTACAAAAAATGGGGAGAGGGAAAATAAATTAAAATCAAATTTAAAAAATGGGAAGGGGGTGGATGTGGAGTAGGAGTCCAGAGGTTGACTAGGCCGTGACCGTGGAAGTGGCGGTGGTAGAGGAGTAGGAGGTAGCCAACATGGTCTTTCTTTTTTGTAT
>BLSH010159439.1:369120-387895 GCA_018402905.1 Glandirana rugosa
CTTTACCCGTGTCCCTTTATTGAAATTTACAAAAATTTTTTTATTTTTGTATGAACAGATGTTCACTTATTCCCGGTTATATTTAAAGTGACACACAGACTTTAAAGATGTTTGCAGAACAGATGTTCACTTATTCCCGATTTCATTTAAAGTGACACACACAGTTTCCAGATGTTTGCAGAACAGTGATATGGGTTATCCCGGCTTATTTATACTTTTTTGACACAGTTTGAAGATGATTTTAGAACAGTTATATGGCTTCTACCGTTAATTAATACTTTTCAGGCCCAGTTTGAAGATGATCCACATTCACCTCCATTTTTGCTTTTTTATGTTTTTATTTTTTTAAAAACATTTAAAGTTATTTCCCTGTGCCCATTTCTTTGTAGGGCACTTGTCCCACCCTTACCCGAATTTTCCTTCCTTTTGCAGAACTCTAGGACCTTCCTGGACTTTTTTACAGCTTTTTTCAGAATTTTCATTAAAATTACCAGAACCCCGTCCCGAACCCGGACTTTTTTTGAAAAGTCCGGGTTTGGGTCCGGGTCCCGGACACCCCAAAGTTCGGTACAGACCCAAACTTTACATTCCGGGTTCGCTCAACTCTAGTCAAGGATGCCAGTTGGTGTTTCGCCTGTTTAAGACAAAGGAAGTGAGGACACACCCGATGAGGTGTCAAGGGCCATGTTTAAGCCCCCCAAAAATGAGTAGACCTCTTTGAAAGATACTCAATTTCAGGAGAACCTTCTTTAGAAAGGGGATCTGTTTGGAGATGGGGCAATATACATTAGCTAATGTCACCAGTCGTTCTTTCCAAGTGCCCTTTAGAGAAATGAACCTACCTTCTGGATCCAACATCTTATCAGAAAGGTAAATGGGCATGATTTGGCAATAATGATCGACACCCTTTAGTTTTGGAGTCAGCACAGGATGCATGGTATGCTGTGGGGTAAAGCTTACTGGCCAATCTGGAAATTTAACTCAGTTTAAAATGTGTCCCCTGTAAGTAAATGAAGTAAGCCTTTTGTCTATGAACCTCAGCCAGAACAATGGTGTGCTTTTCCTGGAATGTTGAGTCCCAGCGTGTTTAATGAAAAAACTTTAAGAATTGCAGGAATTGAGCGGAATTGATCACAGGCTGTGACAATAATTGGGCTAGAACCGTAAGATGCAAATGGAGAGGGTCAGTAGTAGGCGGAGGAAGAGGGAGGGGGAAAAGAAGGGAGAAAAGGACCCCTCAGGTAGGCGGGAAAAGAGAGGAGGAGAGGGGAAAAAACCACCGGGGGTTAGGGAATATTTGTGGGTCTAACCTACGTGCCTTATTTGTCAAGTTTTCCCTAGGGACAGAGGAGACTAGGTACCTGATGTGGATAACTTCCACTCAGGGTTCCCGTCTCAAGAAACTCCCAGAGGTGGCAATAGAACCCGCTTGACCACCTAATTAGGAAATGTACAATTGGAGTGGGAAATGAAGGGAAAGCCTGCTGGGTCCAAAGGGGTGCCTGCCTCTTTGGGGTGGAGAAGAAGTCTAGCCCAAATGAGAATGAGGTGAGCATATCAAACATCCACTAACTTCTGAACTGAAAAAGCCTTTGAATGGGACGGGCTCCTGACCCGGGAAGCCAGGGAGCTCCAGGTGAGCCCCCCTCAACCTCAAGAGGGGGTTGCATCCGGAGTGCCCCAGCCCAAGAGCCCAGAGGTCGCACATAAAACTCAGATAGTAGCTTAACATATTTATATATATATATATATATATATATATATATATATATATATATATATATGCACTGTTAGCATACAAAATAAAATAAGGACCCGCAGTTTCCATTCCACCTCATGGAGAGCCTTATCAACCCCCAAAGGTGGAAGGGTGGACATGAGAGTCGTAATCCTAAACAACAATTGCTCTGTCTCCCATCCCGTCTCGTCTGGGAGTTTAATTAATGTGAGAAACCAAGCAATTCACATGCCCAGGAAACAAAACATCATAGGCACTTACAACCCATATCATTAGTATAACTTTTTAACATTACATCATATACAGATCCCTTTCAACTATCCTGAGCGTTCCCTCCTATTGCGGAAAAATAATCACGCAGGAGGAAGGGGACCTGTTTAAACGCCCTTGTTTGCATCTTAGGAGCAGTAGACACAGGGGATAGCATGCAAATTTATATACAAAGCTCTATGCATAACCCTTATCAAGTCCGCTAACACTTTGCCATGTCATGACATGAGATCTTGAAGGAAACAGCATCACAGGTGCAGGATCTCCTGGGGGGGGCTAAGAGATTAGGGAAGATCTGCACACCCTATTAAACCCAGGGTAGTCCCTGCATTAAACCAGGTGATTGTCTATCTATAGGGCACTAAGAAATCTCTATTTTGCTTGAAGTGTTTAGTGTCCCCCCAACATCGGAACAATATCATGTCTGCCCTGTGGACGGTTGCCAAAGTACCATTTATGAGTTGCTTCATGGCTACGATAAGCTCCATTCATGTTCAGAGTTTTATGGAATTTCCCTGTAGCACAATGGTATGACAAGGGTGAGGGTGGGGTTCAGGAGCAGGGGGAGAGTAGAGTCCCTTATGTAGAAGCCAAGTATCCTCCCAGTGTTCCCAACCTGAGATGGGGAGGTAAATAATGACATTGGGATGCACAAGGTGTGATACCAATCCGGAGCACTGAGGCCAATCTCCAGTGGTGGAATGCAGTGGTCAGCAGTACCGCCCCAGTGTGAGGCATCAGCTGGCGGCTACCAGTCAAAGTTTCATATCCCACCACTCCTGAAGGAGCACCTGTTACTATTTTTGATGAGGATAAGGGAAGTCCTTCCATAAGTATCTACCCCGCAAATAGTGTAGAGGAGGCAACCCCTATGATATTTATCGGACCCTACACCGAGACCCCCGCACCCCAATATTTACAAGACATACCATACCTCACCTGTGCGCAGTCTGCTTGGAAAGTTTAAGCTAAGTAGCTAGCAGGTGTGAGTACAATTCAGTTAGTAACGCAAGTTTCAGGCCCGATGATCTGTTTTGCGTCGCACAGAAGAAGGGGAGAGTCTTGGGTTTCCATGTCACCTCGAAATCTGCGGGGTGAATTGGACGAGGGTCTGTGACATCTCTGCCTATTCCTGTGCAAACGTGGCGATTCCTCCTGCTGGGTAGAGATCCAAGGGTTGGGTTGAAGAAAGGAGCTGTACCACTCGTGAACAGGAACCGCCAGGATCTCGAGGATGTTGCAAAAGGCTTGCAGGTCTGCAGATGTTCTGAGCAATGCTGTGTCATTGCCTATAGCCGCTTGTAGACATAACGGGAATTTCCATGGGCACACTATGTGTTTGTCTCGAAGCACCTGGAGCAGGGGACGTAGGCCTCTTCTATACTGCAGCGTAATGGTAGATAGGTCTTGGAATAGCTGTCTACGTGCTCCCCCATGCTCTAAACGATCCTGGTTGTGATCTAGTCTTCCTTTTGTTGGAAGCTCACCAGGCAGCATACTGTGTCCCTGGGTGGGTCATTCTTCTGGCTTAGGGGTCTCAGGGCATCTCTAAATTTCAACAGGGGCATCTGGGGGTCTGCCCAAGACCATGTTAAAGATAGCCTAGAACATTTCTTGCAATCAGGATCCCTCTACCATACCAGGGATACCCCTGACCTAATGCTTTTGGTAATATAGTGTATATGTTTGCTGGTTGCCCGTGGGAAGTAAGAGGGGTGTCAGTGGATTATTGTGTATATCATATAGACAATAACATCCCTGGATAGTTGTTTCAACTGAGTAATATAAGACATCAAACTGGCTTTCATTTCCTGATTCCTCAGACTGTAGATAAGTGGATTAAGCAAAGGAATCAATACAGTGTACACGAGAGAGATAACTTTTTTCAGTTTCTTGGAGAACAGTTGAGAAGGGACCAGGTAAATTAAAAATAATGTTCCAAAATACAAAAATACAGAAGTCAGATGGGCGCTACAAGTGGAGAAAGTTTTCATTTTCCCATCCTTGGAGGAAATGGTTAGGATAGCCTTAAATATGGACACATAGCTCACTATGATGAAAATGAATGGTAACAAGCATAAAACAGTTACAAAGACAAATATTTCCATTTTTACTACGTAGGTATGTGTTAAAGACATCTCTAACAAACACACAAGCTCACAAATTATCACATCAACGGGATCAGAAGGGCAGATCTGTAAGCTGAAGATATCAATAGTTGAAACGGATGGTATTAAGAATCCCGACAGCCAGGCCATGAAGACTAAATACCTGCAAGTCTGAGAATTCATCAGTGTGGGGTACCTTAAAGGGTTGCAAATGGCCAAATACCTGTCAAATGCCATTATAGTGAGGAGAAGAATCTCGGTGATCCCAGCTGAAGTACATATATAAATTTGTCCAATAACATAGTATAATGGTACAGGTCCTCCATTTCCCAATACCAGGTAAAGGACATGGGGCAAGACAAAACTAGAGAATAGGATTTCACACAAGGAAAGATTTCTAAGGAAAAAGTACATGGGAGAATGAAGCTTTGTAGTGATGACAGTTAAACCAATAATCAGGGTGTTCCCAACAAGGGTGATGATGTAAAGCAAAAGAAAAAAAAGAAAAAGTAAATATTTCATTTGGAAGAGATCACCAAACCCAAGAAATGTCAACTCGGTTATCCTTGTCTGGTTCCTTCCACACATAGCCTGATGATAAAGAGTATGATGTTTCAATATGCATACAAATCCAAGATTCTGCTTATAGCCTGGCTACTGTATCTTTCATTGCATGCAAAGATGTCAACATGAGTGTTGGAATTTGGAGTGACTACTTAAATGGAGCAACTTAAATGGCAAAATTTAATTTAGTTTTAGGGCTGTGTTTGGGTGTTAAGTAAGGGCAGTGTTAGCGTAAGAGTTGAGTTTAGGTTTTCAAACTAAGGTTGTGTTAAAACTCAACTCTAAGATATTAGCGCCAGGGTTGGTGTTCTGGAACAAGTCCTTCAAAGAGCCCTGACTTCAACCCTACTGAACACCTATGGGATGCATAAATTCCCACACACAAACTCCAAAATGTTGAGGAAAGCCTTCACAGAAGAGTGGAGATTGTTAGAACCACAAAGGTTGGTATAACAACAAATGGCCATGATTTTGGAATGGGATGTCCAACAATCTTTGATTACCGAAAACATTTAGCAATATAGTGTATAAAAAGGCTTCATGTATATTTTTGAATGCTGGTTTTGAATGCTGAGTTACCAAACACCACTGTACATTATTATAAATGTTAAAGACAAATAATATGAAAATATGTTAGCAAGGAAGGTTAGTTATATGTTATCAAAGAATATGGAGTGGTTTCATATCATCCATAGCGGTCCAGGGATGTTGCATTGAAATGTGCATGTTTAAATTTGATAGTGAATTTATAGATGAACTCAAATATGGCCAAATCCTCAAATGGCTGTCTCACAAAGGACTAATCATAATAGGTATTCCTATGAAACACGTGAACATACTTAGTAAATGCATTAGAATAAAATGTGAATTTATGTTTGTTTAATCGAGTTGTTAAAAAACTATTTAAACTAAGAGAATGTGTGTAATGTTTATGGTAGTATATATATATATATATATATACACCGTATATGCTCGAGTATAAGCCGAGTTTTTCAGCACATTTTTTGTGCTGAAAAAGACCCCCCTCGGCTTATACTCGAGTCAGTGTCTGTGGGTGATCAGTAGATTCACATGTTCTGTGCTTTGTAAGTGTGACTCATCACATTGGAATGTAGAGAATGCTGAGAGAGGTGTTAGATTTTCAGCTTGATGTCGGGAGGTGGGGGAGGTGGGCGGGACAAGCTGTTGTTAGCTGTTCAGTCCTGATCTCCATGAAGAGCTGCCGCTCTCTCAGCATTCTTTGCATTCCAATGTGTTTAATCACACTTACAAAGCACAGAACGGCTCTTAGAAGCAGCACAGCTCTGTTTAATGTAAATCTACCTTACTCATCCCTTATGTGTTCTGGCTACAGTCTCTGTGTCCTGGATAAAATCCCTGTGTCCTGGCTACAATACCTGTGTTCTGGCTACACTCTGTGTCCTGTATAAAATCCCTGTGTCCTGGCTACAATACCTGTGTTCTGGCTACACTCTGTGTCCTGCATAAAATCCCTGTGTCCTGGCTATAATACCTGTGTTCTGGCTACAGTCTCTGTGTCCTGGATAAAATCCCTGTGTCCTGGCTACAATACCTGTGTTCTGGCTACAGTCTGTGTCCTGTATAAAATCCCTGTGTCCTGGCTACAATCCCTGAGTTCTGGCTACAATTCCTGTGTTCTGGCTCCCTGTCCCTGTGTTCTGGCTACAATTCCTGTGTTCTGGCTCCCTGTCCCTGTGTTCTGGCTACAATTCCTGTGTTCTGGCTGCTGCATTTGCCACCCTAGGCTTATACTTGGGTCAATAACTTTTCCCAGTTTTTTGTGGTAAAATTAGGTGCCTCGGCTTATATTCGAGACGGCTTATACTCGAGTATATACAGTATATATATTACCATAAACACTATTTTGTTAAACATTTTTTTATAATGTTGTATATCTTAGTTAGGCAATTATAAAATAGTGTATATGAAAATGCCACATTTCCTTCAAACGGGTGTAGCTCAAGGCTCCTTTTCACAGTCTCATATAGACCCTCTCCATAGTATTTTATATACATTTTCTTTATTTAATTTTGCAGCTATAAAAATATTTTTTGTTAAAAAAAGTTTTTTTTTTTTCAAGTGATTATAAAATATTGTATATTAGAATGTGATATAAGGCACTGCACCATTTTGTTTGGAATGATACCAACAAAATTGTAGAGCCGGCAAATTAGTTATTTGTGTAAGCCCCTGCCTTTTATATTCACCATCATGTTCTAATAAAGAATTTGCATGGACTAAGGAGTTGTTGGGCTCTACTATTTTTACTGGTATAATTTGTGTTTGATGGTCGGAGGACATCAGAGCCAGAGCACCTAATTGTGTGGATTCCAGTACAGGCTTGCACACAGATTCCACTGCTCTAAGCGCTGCACCTGTTTGGAGTACTTGCACAGTTTTCTCAAATGGGACTATAGGTGGGTGCATAGTAGTTTTAAATATTCTGGAGCAGGTGCCATGGGAGTAGAGTGTTGTGTGTTTTTCACAATTGTCTCTGTCCCTAAGAAACCCACCATTAAATAAATACAGGCCCATTGCCCTAAAGTTAGTAATCATAAAGTCCTTTGAGAGACTAGTGTTAACCCACCTGAAGGACATCACAGCCCCCCTGTTAGACCCTGTATAGTTCACCTATAAAACAAACAGGTCAGTGGATGATGTTGTCCACATGGGGCTGCATTACATCTTGCAACACCTTGACTCCCCAGACATAGTGGCACAGATCCTGTTTGTGGATTTCAGCTCCATGCTCAACCCTATTACTCCAGAAAACCTCCTTTCCAAACTCACTCAGCTTGCTTTGTCCACATGTACCTGCCAGTAGATCACTGTGTTGTCCCATACTCCATATTTTACAATTGGATTCTGGAGAAATCTTCTGTGCAGGGATGCCTTATCCTCTTCATGTCTCTAAACTTCAAGCACTGCAATGGTTAACAGGTTCAGGCAGAACAGAGGTACAGGTGGGAGTGCACATCCTCCTTCCTCCTCCTTTGAGAGAAGTTCTTTCATTGAATACTTCACAAGAGTCCCTCTCTCGTTAACAGATTGTGTTGCAAGCTGTGTAATCAGCAAATAAAACATTTCTTAATGGAGGACAATGAAGAAGGGGACGTGTGCCCATCAGACCATCTGTATTGCTGTTCTATTGTTAGACCCAAAGCTGTTAAGCATTGCAGTGCTGGAAGCTCCAAGACAGGAAAAGGACAGGGTATCCCTTGCACAGAAGATTTCTCCAGAAATAGTTTATATAACCTTTATCTTTGTTAAATAAAAAAAAACTAAAATCCCCACTTTCCTAAGTGAAACCTTTGTCACAAAGCAGGCCAGAATTTGGTCTGTAGTTGTCAAGAGCATGTAGTTGGTTTTGGCTGAATTACATTCCCCCTGTTTGTCCACCTGCAAAGTGATTGATGTGACCAGTCTCTGGGTGGAGATCAAATCTTATTTACGGTGTTTGTAGACTATTCATTCACAAGAAACCATGACTAAATCGTGTGGGCATAGCCCAGATATCTAGATGATGCCTTCAGATAGAGGCATCATCCAGATATCTTTTTTTTCAGTAAGTGATTCCCTACATTGTGAAAGCCATCATATTGGCTGTTTAGCCACTTGATTGCTTTTACAGGTGGCAGAAGGTGATGTCCCCCTCCTCCTGCTGCTCTCCGGTGATTCTCCAGTCTCTCCCATTTAATTGGGGAGCTGGAGAATGAATCGGTGGTTTACCATGGAGCTGACCATGGACCAAATGGTCCCTGGCCATCTCTATGACCCTCGAAGGCTGAAAGTGACGTCATGGCGTCCCTTCTGGTGCGGACAGATATAAATGTTGCCAGGTTTTTTTGCTAGAAAGCCTAAGAATTATTTTTTTTTTGTTTGATCTAAGGCTTTCCAGCATAGAGAAGAGATGAGAGGACTTATAGACCCCAGATCTCTTCATAAAGAGGACCTGTCGTGCCCTATTCCTATTACAAGGAATGCCTACATTCCTTGTAATAGGTATAAAAGTGATCAAAAAATAAAAAATGTAAGGGGAAGTGTTAAAATAAAAAAAATAAAAAATAAATAACAATTTTAAAAAATGAAAAAGCCCCCATCCCCTCATGCTCATCACACACAGAAGCAAAGGCATACACATATGTAAATGGCGTTCAAACCACACATGTGATTTATCGCTGTGATTGTTGGATAGAGAGCAATATTTCTAGTGCTAGACCCCCTCTGTACTTCTAAACTATTAACCTGTAAAAATGTTTAAAGCGAGATTTTTAACAGCTTGCTGACCAGCCGCCGTCATTATACGGTGGCAGGTTGGCTCTCCTTCGCAAATCGCCATAGCTCTACGGTGGCTCGCACAGACATGGTAGTGGGCGCGCCCGTACCACTGGATGCAGGAGCGGGCCCACGGGTCAGGCGGACTTAATGTCTGTCTGCGACCCACGATAACTCTATAAAGAGGAAGAATGAGGATCCGCCTTTGTAAACAAAGCAGATCCCTGTTCTGACAGGAGACGTGGCAGAGATCTTCTGTTCCCAGTCATCGGGAACAGTGATCTCTGCCATGTTCCTGCCAGCCCAACCCCCTGACAGTTAGAACATGCTGAGGGAACACAGTAAACCCCTTGATCGCCCCTAGTGTTAACTTCCTTCTGCCCCCTTCCTTGCCAGTGTCATTTTTACATTGATCAGTGCGTTTTTATAGCACTGATCAATATAATAATGTCACTGGTCATTTGGGGTCAGATTTGTCCACCGCAATGTCGCAGCCCAACTAAAAATCGCAGATCGCCCCCATTACCAGCAAAAACAATTAAAAAAATAAAAGTCCATAAATCTATCTCATAGTTTGTAGATGCAATAACTTTTGCACAAACCAATCAATATACGCCTATTGCGATTTTTTTTTTCACCAAAAATATGTAGAAGAATGTATCAACTAAACTGATGAATGCATTTTTTTATATTGCTTTTTTTGGATATTTATTATAGCTGAAAGTAAAAAATGTTGTTATTTTTTCAAAATTGTATGTTTTGTTTATAGCACCAAAAATAAAAACCACAGAGGGGATCAAATGCCACCAAAAGAAAGCTCTATTTGTGGGAAAAAAGGGCATACATTTTGTTTGGGTACAACCTCGCACGTCCGCACAATTGTCAGTTAAAACGACGCAGTGCCGTATCGCAAAAAATGTCCTGGTCAGGAAGTGAGTAAATCATTCCAGGGCTGAAGTGGTTAAGTACTGTAGTTTGACACGATTCCAAAAGTGTGCATAATTTTAAAGCATGACATGTTTGGTATTAACTGTAACTCATAGGGGTTGAATTACTGAAGTTAAATAGACTGTGCACATTACAAAGTGCAGTTGCTCCAGAGCTTCTTAAATGTGATAAAGCTTCACTTTGGAAAGAATACCCAATCATATGCAAGGAAAAAAAAAACAAAACAGCATTTTGCTTGCACATGATTGGATGATGGAAGTCAGCAGAGCTTCTGCCCGTTTACTAAGCTTTGGAGCAACTGCACTTTGCAAAGTCAACATTTTCACGTCTATTTTCAAACCCATAGTAGTGTAGATAGGTGATATGTATTTTTTACCACTGCCGGTGCCATGTGACCACTGTAATCAATCACAGCAGGTCACAGTGACCACATGGTACAGATAGGACCAGTCACAGCCCATCTGTGTTGTGTGGCCAATCACAACAAAACAAACTGAATTCATTAATTTCATTCAGTAAAATGCTTGCCAGTGGTTCTCAACCTCGGTCCTCAAATACCCCAATGGGCCATGTTCTCAGGTTTTTCTTTACTTTCCACAGGTGCTTTAAATCAATATCAATGACATGGTATTGATATGAGCTATTTTATCTAAGGCAGGTCCTCAAAACATGGCCCGTTTGGGGTACGTACTTGGGGACTAAGGCTGAGAACCACTGCTATAAGAAAACATAACGTGTAAAAAAAAAAAAAATACTACTCACTTCCCCAGAGTAGTACAATGTTACTATGGCAACATTATATTGCTCTGGTCAAAGTGTGTTAAGAAAAATCATAAAACAAAATAAAAAAATATACTAAAAAAATAAATGAATAATTTTTCTTTTTTTGTCCCTGATCACTGCCACACCAGTTATAATAATGCTGCACCTGTGATATTATGTTAAAAAAAAATAATTTCCCAAAAAATGATGTCAAGTTTACAACTTCAAAAAACTTGCCTTGCCTCTTACTAAATATTAGACTTGTGCACAACAGAATTTTTTGTTTCCTTTTCATTCATAAAATACAAAATTTCATTCTGTTATATTCGTTAACTTGTGTTAATTTTTTTCATTATTTCTGTAGAGTATAGATATTCATTATAACAAATCAATTTGTTTTATTGTTTAATTGTTGCATTTTCAGATAATTTGATATTTATGTATATACAGTATCTCACAAAAGTGAGTACAACCCTCACATTTTTGTAAAATATTTTATTCTATCTTTTCATGTGAAAACACTGAGGAAATGACACTTTGCTACAATGTAAAGTAGTCAGTGTACAGCTTGTATAACAGTGTAAATGTGCTGTCCCCTCAAAATTACTCAACACACAGCCATTCATGTCTAAACTGCTGGCAACAAAAGTGAGTATATCCCTAAGTGAAAATGTCCAAATTGGGCCCAAAGTGTCAATATTTTGTGTGGCCACCACTATTTTGCAGCACTGCCTTAACCCTCCTGGGCATGGAGTTCACCAGAGCTTCACAGGTTGCCACTGGAGTTCTCTTTCACTCCTCCATGATGAAATCACAGAGCTGGTGGATGTTAGAGACCTTGCGCTCTTCCACCTTCTGTTTGAGGATGCCTCACAGACGTTCAATAGGGTTTAGGTCTGGAGACATGCTTGGCCAATCCATCACCTTTACCCTCAGCTTCTTTAGCAAGGCAATGGTCATCTTGGAGAGGTCATTATCATGTTGGTATATTGTCCTGTGGTTCAGTCTCCGAAGGGAGGGGATCATGATCTGCTTCAGTACAGTACATAACAAACATCAATAAGTTCAAATGGTGATCATTAGCAGCGCTAAAAGTAGCTTTTATATATGAATTATAATCCACCCCAATATATGAGGCAATAGCGTCTTGATCTGCCACCATATTCAGTTCATTAATACAATAAACTCCTGTTGGCAACAGCAATTCTTGGATGCTATATTCCACTGCATCACATGAAAGTAGTAGGGGAAAGGATCTTGCCATAGAACTTTCATGTGATGCAGTGGAATATAGCATCCAAGAATCACTGTTGCCAACAGGAGTTTATTGTATTAATGAACTGAATATAGTGGCAGATCAGTACTCTATTGCCTCATATATTGGGGTGGATTATAATTCATTTATACAAGCTACTTTTAGCGCTGCTAATGATCACCATATGCACTGATTTATGTTTGTTATTTACTTTAGATATAGCAGCTGCTTAGTAACATCTTTTGTTTATATCTTTAGTGCGGGGTTAAGGATTAGTGAATTGAGGGCTAATATATGATCATTTCTGTGATTTTGATGTCAGTACATGTTAGCATTCATGGTTCCCTCAATGAACTGTAGCTCCCCAGTGCCGGCAGCATTCATGCGGACCCAGACCATGACACTCCCACCACCATGCTTGACTGTAGGCAAGACACACTTGTCTTTGTACTCCTCACCTGGTGGCAGCCACACACGCTTGACACCATCTGAACCAAATAAGTTTATCTTGGTCTCATCAGACCACAGTAATCCATGTCCTTAGTCTGCTTGTCTTCAGCAAACTGCAGGCTTTATTGTGCATCATCTTTAGAAATGATTTCCTTCTGGGACGACAGCCATGCAGTCCAATTTGATGCAGTGTGCGGCGTAAGGTCTGAGCACTGACAGGCTGACCCCCCTCCCCTTCAACCTCTGCAGCAATGCTGGCAGCACTCATACGTCTATTTCCCAATGACAACCTCTGGATATTACGCTGATCATGTGCACTCAACTCCTTTGATCGACCATGGCAAGGCCTGTTCTGAGTGTCTTGTTAAACCACTGTATGGTCTTGGCCACCATGATCGAGGCCATCTTTATGTAAAGCAAAAATTATTTTTTTCAGATCCTCAAAGAGTTCTTTGCCATGAGGTGACATGTTGAACTCCCAGTGACCAGTATGAGAGAGTGAGAGCAATTACACTAAATTTAACACACCTGCCCCCTATTCACACCTGCGCCCTTGTAACACTAACGAGTCACATGACCCCGGGGAGGAAAAATGGCTAATTAGGCCCAATTTGTACATTTTCACTTAGGGGTGTACTCACTTTTGTTGCCAGTGGT
Organism: Glandirana rugosa; assembly: GCA_018402905.1. NCBI lineage: Eukaryota > Metazoa > Chordata > Amphibia > Anura > Ranidae > Glandirana > Glandirana rugosa. Next base: position 382,169 of record BLSH010159439.1, read on the forward strand.
TTAGACATTAATGGCTGTGTGTTGAGTTATTTTGTGGGGACAGCAAATGTACACTGTTATACAAGCTGTATACTCACTACTTTACATTGTAGCAAAGTGTAATTTCTTCAGTGTTGTCACATGAAAAGATATAATAAAATATTTACAAACATTTTTGTTTGTTTTTTATATATATATTTTTTTGGATATGTATTTTAGCAAAAGTAAGAAATATTGGGTTTTTTGCAAAAATGTCTCTCATTTTTTGTTTATAGTGGTGATCAGAAGTGACACAGAGGTGATCAAATACCACCAAAAGAAAGCTCTGTTTATGGGGAAAAAAGGACTCCAATTTTGTTTGGATACAACGTCACACGACCACGCAATTGTCAGTTAAAGTGACACAGTGCTGAAACGAAAAAAGTACTCTGGTCCTAATGTGGGAAATCCTTCTGGGGCTGAAGTGGTTAGTCACCATTGGGTTTTTTTACTTTTTGCTAAATTAAGAAAGACCAAAAATTAAAAAAAAACATGTATTTGCAAATAAATAATCTTTCTTGATAAATTAAGGTCAAAGTATATTGTGCTACATTTCTTTGGTGAAAATAACCCAAATAAGTTTTTTATCATTTAGTCTGTAGGGAAGTTATCCTCAAACTATGGTATATACTGTATTTATCGGCGTATAACACGCACCTTAATTTTAAGAAGGAAGAAAAACTTAAATTTAAAATTATTGTTAAATTATTTATTTAAAATAAATAACTTTGAAGCAAAATAAGGGTAGCTCAGAACTTTTTTTTTTATTCATATTTATACCACTTATAAGGTAAATAATGTAATATGAAAGTAAAAGCAACTGTTTTAACAAAGAAACTTGGATATTAAACATTTTTACAAAAGTTTATTGGAATTGCTGCTATCTGGGAAACCAAGTAACTCTTCATCTTCACTGCTATCTTCAAAATTGAACTGAACACTGCTGTTTTCACTGCTACTGTCTTCATAAATCAGCTCATCTTCGTTACCATCCAAAGCATTGCTTATGCCATACGTCCTAAAAGATTTGATAACAATATCTTCTTTAACTGCGTCCCACAAAGTCTTTATCCGCTGACACCCTTTTGAAATGTCAAGTTTTTTCATTTGCCCAGAATTTGTAACTTCATGTTCATTTTCATCACACATTTATGTATTTCATTCTTCATGCATGATGGCTTTGAAGGGCTTGTTAAAGTAAGTCCTCTCAGAGTGACTGCTATATCTGTTTTGCACATTTGAAATTCTTTCTTTGTTGGTTCTGTAAGCTGAGATCTAAATGGCTTCTTTAATAAAGCACCTGGGCACTTCTCCCACACATTTCTAATCCAAAGGATCATATCTTTTTCATCCATCCAACCTTTAGGATTGAAATAAATATGGGGTAGTTATAAATTTCCCTTATTTATTATAACTATATATTAACGTGTTTATTCCTATAATTAGTCTAGTCTATCAAAGTTCAGATAAAATGAATGGTGATGGTACAATAACAAGGTTAGATATAACAAATACGTACACTGCTTAAGTAAGCAAGGATCTCATTTATTATAAAGAAAGTAGAGATGCTAACATAAAAACACTAAAAGTAGACTTCAGAGCAAATAAACCAAAAGAACATAGATGATACTTAATGAAAGGTTGTCCTGGAGATGCTGTCCTGGCTGGGCTCAAATGGGCAAGAGAAAGTTATTCCAGCTGACCAGTACTTTTAAACTGCACTCAGATACCACCCACACAACACCCACTGCCAACCAATCTCCACATTCTGACAAATGAAAATCAATAAGAGACATTCCTTCTTCTTCTGTCCATCCTCCAGGAAGCATGCTGTGGTGTTTACTAGGAAGTATATTGTTCTTTTGCCTGTCCTCTAGGAAGCATGCTATAGCAACCGCTAGGGGCAGCATTTGTCCATGAATCATCACTATTTAAGCTGGTCTTTGATCTTCTGTTACTCAGGACATTTTAATTTGCACCTCCCCAGGAGATCTTATCTGGTGCTTCTCCACCCCTGTACCTCACATCAGGAGGGCTGTGAGCACATCCTGCTAGGAGATGAATTCAAACACCCTGCTGGGTCAACTTGTAAATTCCAACTTAAGCCAGGTGGCTGTATCAAGCAGGCAGTGAAACTGCATAAATATGATATTAAACCATGTTGGCTTCCAACAAGGATGAACATGCACCTGTACGCCACTTGGAATTTTAATTAAAAAAATTATAAATATAATATATTATGGGGGGCATGTCCGGGACGCTGAGGCAGATGGCCGCTTAGCTTTAAAGCTCCGCCAAACCAAAGCCCTTTCTTTAGCTTCCCTGAGAGGAATCATGAGCAAAATGGGGAAAAAAGAACGTGACCGATCCACAAACCATTCCCGCTCACCCCGCCGCCCGGATACTCAACTCAGCGCAACCGTTCCGGCGATGTTTCGTTCGCGGCCTAGTTCCCGAGAGGCCGCCAGTGAAGCCGGGGCCTCAAGTGCCGGAGCTGGTGGAGGTAGGAGCCGCAGCCGCAGTCCAACCTCGAAGGATCCCCCTAGAGACACCTCCCCGGGTCGAGTCCTGTGCCTTGAAGACCTCAGAGCGGTCGCAGCAGACATTAAAAGCACGCTGGCTGCCGCAATCGCGGATTTGAAATCGAATCTTCAGTCCATGGCGGACAGGGTGGAAGAACTGGAAGACAATGTGGACAGACACGAGGTGAACATTCGGTGCAACGAACGATCGGTAGCCGCACATACGATCCAAATCAGAGAGCTTCAAAGAGGTTTGGAAGATGTAGAAAACAGGAACCAAAGGCATAACATTAGAATACGAGGTCTCTCAGAAACGATCGATTTGGACCATCTAATGGAAGCAGTCACAGGTATCTTCAATGATTTACTAGGAAGGTTGCCAGACACAAGAGTTGAGTTTGACCGCCTGCATAGGGCATTGCGTCCCAGAGGAAGAGATACAGACCCGCCACGAGATGCGATAGGCTGCCTAACAAAATACAGGCTTAAGGAAGATATATTAAGAAATGCTAGACTCAGAGGCCGTATCCTATACCGTGGACAGGAGATCAAGTTATTTCAGGACCTATCGCCAATCACTTTGAATAAGCGCAGGGCGTTAAAACCCCTGCTGGAACTGCTGAAAGAACATAACTGCTCCTACCGATGGAAGTTCCCATTTTGCCTACAGGCCAGCTCGGGGGGCAGAACAGCCTACCTGCGGTACCCAGACAACGCTTACGACTTCTGTCGTGCCCTGGGAATCCCACACGTTGAGATACAAGATTGGCAGGAAACACCTCTTTTCCCACCACAACAACATGAAGAACCCATGGAGGCTCAAAATGGTGAAAACTTCCAACTGCAGAGAAGAAGCCGTCACTCCCCAAGCAATGTGCCTTTATCAGCAAATAGGCGCTCCGCTGGAGAAGTCAGCCTCCCGCCGTCTCCTGCCCACCGTAGACCCAGAAGGGATTGATGAGCCCCTAAGCTTCAACCACCACAACATTCCAGAACATAGTCAACTTGAAGATCCTAAGTTCAACGCATATTTCCCTAGGTCCGGTTGTGATCTTTTGATCACCCTTGTCACTAAGCTCCCGTAGGCTCTTGGTACCCTCCTTTTGTTCTTCCACTATGGTTCAGGTATCACAACACACTTTCGGCAGCAACTAACACTTTGCAGTTGTGTTGATGTACGGGAACATGGCACGCAAACTTCCAGTACTGTATTGACCCCCAAGAGTCAGTGATTGTCCCCCCCCTCCTCAATCTACAGGGAGGTTTGAAGTACTGTAGGAGTTCGACTACAACCTGAACCCTCCGAACTATACTGTAGGAGTCCCTGCCCGTCTCAGCAAAGCGAAGCGGGGTCTGTCCTCTCACTTAACGTTTCTGTTGGTCAAACCAGCTATTCCCTGAGCTGAAGGATCCAACTCAATTGTACTTGGGTGGGGGTTCCTCCCCCAGCGTAGCTTCTCCCCTGGTTTCACCTTTTTATGGGTATTTGTTCTTTGCCTCTGTTCGGATATTATTGGTTACATTTTTCCAGCTTGGGAACAATTGGGGTTTGGCCCCTCCTAGGCCTGAACCTTCCCTTGCAGATTTCTCCTTTGGGAACAGACTTGGGCAAATTTTTTTTTCTCTTTACGTTAACTCACTGGATTCCCCCGGGAGTCAGAAAATTAAGTTTATGTTGCAGGTACTCTGTAGTGGCGGGGGAGGCGGGGGCTGTCGAATCTTTCCTCCAGGCTAATTTAAACAAGTGGCAAAGTCACCTATAACGGAGAAATTGGTGAATCTCTACTCCCTTAGGGGCGGAGCAATCCAAAGCCACATAATTATACCACACCCATCATGCCCTGAGCAGATTGGTTTTTCGGAGCCCACAGGCCCCCCGCTGGGTATCACTCAGTGGGGGACCGCTACGGGGTGACCTATTGGCCTGGTGGGGAGACGCATACGGCGGGAGAATCAGCCCTGGCCTTCCCCTCTATTCTAGTTAGAGTAAGTTGGTTTCTACTTATTCAGGTTGTGTTTGCTTGTTATGCTAACTCAATTATAATACAATGGCTCCCAATTTATACTGTAGTTCTTAATTATGCCTCTGCGGCTATGTTCCCTCACCAATTGCAGTCCTGCCAATTTATCACACTTAATCACCCCCTATGGCTATAGTAATTGGGTTGGCAGCAAGGTACTATTCAAGAGCTTACTCCCACCCGAAACTACGGCTTCTTTGTAACTACCACATCGCACTCCCAATTCACCCCTTCTACCTACTCAGCCAGAGTTCCTCAGACGATATATCCCAAATGGGTCCCCTATCCCCGTCTCTTCATCTATGGTGCATCCCCTCTTAGCAATGTCAGAGAAGCACTAACCTCTCCAATCAGGTCCTGTAGGTTTAACGGGGTATTTGGTTGGCGTAGCTCCCTTTGTGTTACACATCGTAAACCACTACGTGGGTTGCTTAGCTGTCTTCTCACATCCCGATCCGCCTCGCAGCAGCACAGAGTGACCTCTGGTGCTGCACCCAGACCGCGCACCCACAGCGGTTCTATTCCCCCCACCCCCCTCCATTACCCCTCCCCCCCAGAACCTCTTTCTCTTCTTACCTCGGTCCCCCACTTTCAACACAGCCTCTAGCCATATTCCTGTAGGTCTCATTCACATACCCGTTCATACACAATTCCCAGAATGGGGGATACGGGTAGGACTTCCCGCCCTTCCAAACTAAACGTCATCTCCTTAAACGTTAGAGGCTTAAACATCCCTGAGAAACGCTCCCAACTCCTGCTATTTCTTCGAAAGCACAAAGCAGACGTAGTTCTCCTTCAGGAGACCCATTTCAAAACAAGCAACATCCCCAAAATCACAAATAAAGATTACCCAACTGTATATCACGCGCCCAACCCTCTGGCCAAATCCAAAGGGGTCTCCATTTTAATAGCCAGACATATGCACCTAACTGTCACAGATACTGAAATAGATGAGAAGGCCAGATATATATTCCTCAAAGGATATATTCTGAACAGACCTATCACATTAGCAAACGTCTACAGTCCTAATACAGCACAAGTAAGCTTCCTTCAAGACCTGACCACTAAACTATCTTCCTTCCAGGAGGGTATCCTCATCCTGCGAGGAGACCTGAATGTTGCTCTAAATCCGTTGGAAGTATCTTCACGTCACGTCAACGCTCCCC
>BLSH010159439.1:389704-401560 GCA_018402905.1 Glandirana rugosa
CCTACAGTCCTTCCGGACACGGTGGAAATCCGAACCCAAAGCTCTCAACCCTCTTACATTAAGATCGGGTAAACGTACGGGTTTCTTTCAGACACGAATACCTGAAATTCCAGACCTTCTTCCAAAAACCTTCACGATAACCCTCACAAACATCATTCATATCATGCGCTCCCTCCTATAAGTAAAAATCATACCGGTAAGATGGTTTGGTGCTCTTCACCCGGGACAGGGTTACAAAATTCAGTAGACACTAGCAAAAGTCTTCGCCCTCTACCAAAAAGAGCATATAAACCCTATCAAACCTCCCCTAGACACACGGGTTCATCCTATTCCTCAGCTCCCTTCAAATGGAAATCCGACTCCTTATCCTACTTGGGCACACAGATCCCCTCCAAACTATCCCAAATATACGAGAAAAACCATCTCCCGCTTCTGAAAACGATCACAGATGACTTAAAACATTGGGACAGGGCCCACTTCTCGTGGTTTGGTAGAATGGCCATACTAAAAATGAATATCCTCCCTCGCGTACTATACTTACTACAAACACTCCCAATAGCACTTCCAAAAACCTTCTTCCAGACCTTAAAGTCCATAAGCACAGACTTTCTTTGGGCATGCAAATGGGCTAGAATTACATTCTCCCAACTCTCGAAACCCAAGCCTAAAGGTGGCACAGGCCTTCCTGACATCCAACTCTATTATTGGGCCTGTCATCTGCAACGTATTGTAGATTGGCACGTCCACCCCTTATCCAAAGACTGGGTCTCTTTAGAAAACACATTCTTCACGATCCCCACTAATCACCTTCCTTGGATTAAGTATAAACATGTACCAAAAGAAGTATTAAACCATCCCCTGATAGCCCCCACTCTAAAGTGCTTCAACTTGATGCAACGTAAATTCAATCTCTCCAAGACCCCAGGACCACTTACCCCTTTACTTCACAACCCCGACTTCCCTCCGGGGGTTATTCCATTTCCCCCTCCGAACGACAAGCCGTACATAGGCATACGCATACACCACATTTCCAAGGACGGTAACCTCCTCACAAGAGAACACCTGAACCACACCTTATTTCCAGAGAGGCAAGTGGACCCCTTTGGTTACTTGCAAATCAAACATTTTTTCAAGAGCACCCAACACTCCGTGAACTGGTCTGGTGACCTCTCGGCTTTTGATCAGCTATGCCTCTCCAACGAGCCACAACGCCATGTTATATCTGCGATTTATAACATGTTGTGGGAATCCACCAGAGCCGATGAAGGGCCGGCTTGCAGGGCGTGGGCCCAGGATCTCCAACTCAGTTTCACAGACAAGGACTGGGAAGTTATTCACCTTCAGGCATATAAAGGCTCCATTAATGTATCCATACAGGAGACCAATTATAAAATAATAACGAGATGGTACCGCACCCCCTCCCTACTTCACAAGTTTAACAAAAATTTACCTGACGCTTGCTGGAGATGCTCCCTCTCCCCGGGAGACATGTTGCACATCTGGTGGGCATGCCCCCGCATACAACCATTCTGGAAAATGGTCCATGCCCACATCAAACACATAACCACACACGATTTGGACTTCACCCCTGCACAACTCCTACTTCATTATCAACCGAATAGTACACACACCTATCGAAAATCCCTAGCCCTAATGTTGGTCAACGCGGCAAGAGCTTGCATCCCGCGACTATGGGGCACTATTGACCCCCCCTCGCTAAAGGCTTGGTTTACCCGCATTAACAGGATCGAGGAAATGGAGGAACTCATTGCAATCGCTCACAACATTCCACACAAATTCTACAAAAATGGGCACCCTGGATACACTACAAAACTACACCAGATTACATCTCAAACTTTGAACATCCCTGTCTCTAAAGTGTATACCTAGACTACACTGCCCGTGACTCCCCCAGCGGGAAACCATAACAGGCTCTGACACACTGGCTCCCAGTATTTAAATTGTGGCAGGCATTTCAGACATGATCCCCTCCCAATTAGCATAGGAGTACAATGATAGCCCTATCTACCCTCAGCCACTTGGATAGTCGTATAGGTCTCACTCATATACTATACCTCACAGGTAACCGGCATCCATCTTCCCCCACTATTCCGGCAGGAGTTTGTCTTGCACCTCCCAGTTCTCATACCGCCCCATCAATCCCATTCACCCTCTACTTTACTCATCCCCATCAAATTCAGCTCCCCCCCCCCTTACTCCCTCTCCCTCTTTTTCCCCGCTGAGGGCAGGTGTGCTGGTCCACACCTCCCTGTTAGGCTCTGTCAAGAGACATCCTTTCCCTGCATTTTCAGATAGAGTCTTACTGCATATTGTGATTACTAGCATAAGCATAGGCACTAGTCTGCCAAATGTTAAGCCTAGTAGGTATTAGAAATGTTAAACTTTATACCGATTAATACAATATAGCTCGCAATCTGGTTGTATCAACATAGGTATGATGTTGCATCGCTCTTCAGGTCAAACTGTCCATGAACCTCCAGCAGTGCACATGGTTGTCATATCCCTATCTTATTGTATGTTGCATCGGTACTGATTGTCTCTTGTTCAATTATACCACTGTCAATGTTCAATAAAAGCTTTTTGGAAAAAATAAATAAATATAATATATTATAAAAATTATAAATGGTGGCAGTTTGTGTCCAACTGTAGTGCAGGCATGGACCACAGTATAACGATTTTTTTCATGCCCTGAAGTTTTGATTGTCACTGTCTTGGCACCTTTTGCTTCCACAGTTTTATTTACACAAACATCGAAAGTAAGGGGTACTTCGTCCATGTTGCTGATTTGACCAATTTCAAGATAATAAAGCTATGAAAATGCATTATCTTCTCTTCATAATTTTCCGGCATATGCTGGGCAATCCTGGTTCTTGTTCGCACCTGAAGCTCATGCCTGTTTGTTATCATCTTTGGCACCATGATGTTGTCCCTTTGAAATCATGTGTTTGCAACTCTTTGCTGATTTTCACTGCTTGAATAATGATCATTTTTGTTGATATAATAATGCCAGCTTTTTTTTTGATTTAATACAAATTCTTTCCCCTGATCTTCTCATTTTGGCAATTTTGGTGACTGAAAATGCAAAAATTGCATTTTGTTTTTTATAATGTCTTGAGTTTTTCTTCTATTTTTCATCACTCTCGTATTGTGCATTCTGCTGGTGGCTCTCCAAAATGCCTTGCTGCAGCCCTATTTACATGTTGCTTGGCATATTCCACAGCCTTTAACTTGAAAACAGCTGTATATGCTCCATGCTTTTGTTTTGATTCCATTGGCAATAAAAGGAAGTAGTGAAATAAGTAGTGAATGCAGTTGTTTAACTAAAGGGACTGTGCACATATGATAGTGCAGAGACAGAGAAAAACCTTGGCAACGTCGTGATGAGTCACACTGCAATAGTATTCTTTTTACCTAAGTTTATATAAACAAAAGTAAGGTAGTATCAGGGGTGTTCTGTTGTAATTTCTGTGTCTTAAGGCTGGCTGTGTGGTTTTATCAAACTGGTGTTTATTATTTCCCCTTCCTGGATGTCTGCTAGGGGCCTGCAATTTGGGGTTTGGGTGGCACAGGACTTTTTTTTTTTAAATCGGTGTATAACACACACATTATTTGCACTCTATTTTCCGGGGGAATAATTGGGTGTTATCACCCATTAAATAAGCTATATCAGAAACTTGATTAATCCTGATGTACTGACAGCCTCATTTCTTGAGGACCAGCAAATATCAGGACAGTACAAATATTCCCCAAATTACACCTTTTGGACGGCAAACAGTCCAAGGAATTTAGTAAGAGGCATGGTGTGTTTTTGGAAGTTGTCATTTTTTTGTTAGATTTTTTTGGAAAAGGAAGAAATTAAAATACGTGCAGTACAGTGACATCATATAATGGGTGTGGCGGTAATCAGGAACACTGACTAGTGACAGTACAAAAAAAAATGTTTTTATACATTTTTTTCTTTTTTTAACACACTGTGACTCAGAGCAATATCATGTTACCATAGTAACATTGTTCTACTCTGGGAAAGGGATCAGGTTTTTTCTTTACACATTATGTTTACATATGACAATGCATTACATTGCTATACACAAGCATTTTACTGACTGAAACTGATTCATTCAGTCTGTTTTGTTTTTATTAGCTGTGATTGGCCAGAACTAATCATGTGACCACACTGACCAATCACAGCTAGCAACACAGTTGTATTCAAGGGATGGCATGAAAGGGAGCCATCTATTGGTTACAACTGCCATGTGACCTGCTGTGATTGGCAGTGAGCTGGTACTCAGATTGATCATTGGCCGATGAAGGATTGCCCCACTGTGTGGCCCTGCAGAAGCCCGAATGGCACATATGTCATATGTGACCCAGTCAGGATAAACGAACAACTACCTGGCCATCAACTTGCTTTTGACCTGGCGAGAAGGTGTTTACAAAGAGGCTGGAGATACTGGCTGATGTCATTACCCAAATATGGCAATGCCCATATTTGGGCAATGACAAGTCACATGGCATATAGACCTGATGTGGATTTACTCTTGGTGTTCCCCATCCGGCTCAACACATCCAACTTCATAGCTGCTATGTTATTTTCTTTTAGTTTACTGTCTTTCAGACTTTAGGGGGCCGGACAGATGTAGGAAATGCATCAGTTGAAGTAAAAAATGCCCCATCTTTGTCAGTGAGAGGAATTGTGCTCCCTTGTTTGTGTCATTGGCAGGAATTGTGCCCCACTGTTTTATTGGTAGGAATTGTGGGAATTCTAGGCCAATAGTCAAGGGATTGCCAAACAAATGGCATGGAGGGCTGGTGTCACGGTCCTGGCGGTGGAGTCTGTCTTAGCAGGGAACAATCACTCTTACACACCCGATTTGGGGACCTCTGGTAGTGTAGACAGGAAATCCCAGAGTGCGGTATGGCACGAGCGCTGGATGGTTACCGGTGGTGATATGAGGCTCCAGATGGTTGTGCAGACAGAAGAATGGTTGTGCAGGCTGGGTCGGCAATTGGCGGGTCAGAGAGGCACAAAAGGGGCAGGCAGAAGAGTAGTTAAAGTCCAAGCTGGGTTCGTCCACGGGCTGGCGACAAAGGTACAGAGGGGTTAGACAAGTGGATGGTCGTGGATAGCCGGGGTTGGTGCAGGCGGATAGGTAGCAGGTCGGGACAAGCCAGGTCGGTACACAGCAACAGGAACAACACAGGAAGCAGGTGTTCAGGCAGGAGAGCTGAAGCTCACAGGTACTCAGATGCTGTAGAACGGACAGCACCTGCTGACAGGTGCAGGGAGCTTAAATAGGGCCGTTTGGTGAATGGCAAAACTTGGCAAAAAAATTCCAGAACATGGCCTGACTTCACCAGGCCAATCTTTTCCTAACAGCTGGACAGTGCCCTGGGGGACACGTACCAAAGCAAAACATTTTTTTAACTACATTTAGCAGGGAACAGATATTTTGTTAATGGTTAAAGCATTGACAACATAAATAAAAAGCAAGGTGGACCTTATTGGGAACTAATCTCTCAGCTTCCCATCAAGCTCTATCCACCCTACTACACAACTTCTTGGCAATGCTTCTCTCTGTGTAATGAGCACAATGACTGTGGAGGGAGCTTAGTAGTTCTGAGCTGGACTGAGGAATAGTGCTGTGCCAAACACACCTGGTTTCTGCTTAAACAGGATTTGGCAAACATGAGAGAAGTCTAAGGCTGCATTCACACCTGGGCGTAGCATTTTCAGGCAGAAATACACACGCTTTTTACCGCAATTTTGCCACGATTTTACCGCAATTTTTGCCAAGATTTTTACCGCAATTTTGTACAGGACAAAAGGTCACCATTGTAAAGAAGTAGAAAAACACCCAAATCAAGCTACAAAAATATTCCAGAACTTGTTTGAGCTTCAGGCATTTTCAGTCTTTTGGCTTCAAGCATTTTTGAGTGGAGATGTGAACCATCTTCATAGAGAATCATTGATTTTTTTCCCCTCCAGTGTTTTGTAGCTTAAGGCTTCAAGCTACAAAACGCCCAGGTGTGAATGCAGCCTGAGTGCCGAATCCGAACCCCACTGAAGTCAACGGAAACCCAAAGTTAAAAATCAGTTCTGGCCATTTTCTAGGCTTATAGTCAAAGGATTGTCAAACAAATGACATGGAGGGTTGGACATGGCCCTGGGGGACAAATACCAAAGCAAAACATTTTTTTTAACTCTGTTTAACGGGGAGCAGATTTTTTGGTAATGCTTAAAGTGAAACATTACAAATGCAACCCTCCATTAAATAACATGCCTGGGATGCCGTGATTATGCATGTGAGGTGGCATATCTGTGTGATGTATACAATCTACTTTAGCAACACTCACATTTACAAAAACATAAGTGTGTTTAAATTGCTGACAAATGGGGTGACCTGAGGAGTAGAAAGATAGATTTGTGTGTTGTCAGCCTATAAATGGTATTGAAAGCCAGGGCCGACCCTGGGAGGAGGTGTAGATAAAGAATAAGTGAGGTCCAAGGACAGAACCTCGAGGGACCCTGATGGAGAAAGGAAGAGGTGAGGAGGAGGTAGAAATGTAAGTGACATTGGTGATGAGACAAGTAAGATTAGAACCAATAAAAAATACAGTCATGGAGACCAAGAGAATGGGTTTTTTGAGAACGAAGGAGTGGTCAACCATTTCAAAGTCAGCAGAGGTCCAAGAGCAAGATCGCAGGATAGTGACCACTGGTTTTAGTGAGAAATTCAGGAGTTTTAGGAGAGCAGTTTTCTATGAAGTATTGTTGGAGAAATCCAGACTTTTTTTCTATAAAAATAATATGCATGTCATACTTACCTGCTCTGTGCAGTGGATTTGCACAGAGCAGCCTGAATCTTCCTCTTCTTGGGTGCCTCTTCAGTGCTCCTGGCTCCTCCCTCCTGTTGAGTGTCCCCCAGCAAGCAGCTTGCTATGGGGGCACCCAAGCTGAGTCACAGGTCCCTGTGCCCATTCAGACATGGAGCTGTGGCCTGGCTCCACCAACCCTCTCTCCTGGTAAACTGACTATGATTGACAGCAGCAGATGCCAATGGCGCCACTGCTGTGTCTCAGCCAATCATGAGGCAGATGTCTGAGACACTCATGAACATTGCTGGACAAAGATGGGGTACAGGTAAGTATTAGAAGAGCTGAGGGAGGTTGCTACACACAGAGGGCTTTTTATCTTAATGCATAGAATGCATTAAGATAAAAGAAAAAACATTCTGACTTTACAACCCCTTTAAGGGAGTCAAAAAGTTTATTCATAGGTAGGCGATCACTTGGATGGTTGTAAACTAGGTGTTCAAGGAGTTTGGAGGAAAAGGGAACAAGGAAATTTGTTTTAATTTGTTAAGATTGGCGGGGTCCAATGAGGGCTTTAAAGTATGGGGGTGATCAGTGCCTGTTTTATAGGGATTGGGAAGATGAGAAATTGAAAATGTGACTTAGAGAGTGTAGGATAGAGCAAGAAGGTGTCTATAGTATTTGTGAGGGAACAAAGTCTGGGGACTGGTGGTTAGGTGGGCATTGGAATAAACAAGGGAAGTATAGTGTGTGCAGGTGGACAGAGAATGTTAGGTTGGGGAGATATCTGTACACTGGAGATCTCATGATAAATTACATCAATCCTATTTTTTTTAATGATTTGCATTCTCCCGGGCAGTAAGTGAATTAGTAGGTTGAGGCAGTGAAGGACAAAGTAGAGTGTTAAAGGTAGAAGAGAGTTGATGAGGACTATGTAAGAGGGTGTTATTGACAGAGATAAAATAGATCTGTTTGGCAGTGTGGAGGTAGGAATTTTATTTTTGGAGGGCAGATTTATACTGGGTAAAGTTTTGTTGGGAGTCAGTTTGATGCCACAGGCACTTAAGAGTGTGTCTACCCTTGTTGAGGCTTCTGGTGTTGTCTGTTCGAAAATGTTGTAGAGGTTGGGGCCTGATTCTGTGTGTAGTGAGCTGGGGACTAGGGTGTCCAGTAAGGATGAGAGTAAACAATTGTAGATCAAAGTGGCTATGTCGGGGCAGGACAGATTTTGTCATAGAGGTAGTCTGTTGCAGGAGAGAGAGGGGAAGGGTTAGAGTGGTGGAGACTTATGGGTAAATGGTAGGCAGTTGGAGGGAGAGGAGGTGGATGAGGGAGAAAGAATGATGGTAATACGTTAGTGATAAGAGAGGGGGAAAGGATTATTGGAGAGGTTTCAAGGAGTGCATAGGTAACAGAATGCAAGATCAAGGGAGTTGCTATCAGAGTAGAAGCATGTGTCTATTGTTTTAGTTAAAAAGAAGAGGTTGCACTGAGAAGTTTAGAAGTTGCCTGGAGTGTTAATATTAACAGAGATGTTGAGAGAATGATTGTGGGAATTTCTAAAGAGAGAAAGTAGGTTAGACTGGCAGAAAACGAATCAATAAGATTGATACCCATCCAGAAGGTTGATATATACAAGGTATATTTTCAAAGAAACTAGATAGGAGGTGAGTGAATAACCTGAAAGGTGCTTTATGAGGATATAAGGATTCCAACTTCACCTTCTTTCCATCCACTGGGTCTTGGAGAGGGAGTCCAGAGGAGGCCACCATGGGAGAGGTCAACAGTAGAGGCAGAGTCAAATTATTGAAGCCAGGTTTCAGTAATAGCAGGTAAGTTAAAGGTGTTAGTTATAAAAAGGTTATGTACAGAGGTGAGTTTGTTACAGACAGAACAAGCATTCCAAAGGACACATGAGAAGGGGAAGCTGGTATTGGGAGGAGGAGGAATAAAATGGATTGCAGCTGCTGCCTGATGATGTGGAGTACCTGGTCTTTTGGTCAATAGAGGCCCAGGATTTGGGGATATATCATCAGAAGTTAGGAGAACCAGAAGGGTGAGGGTGGTAATATTATTAGATTATAACTTTCATACCTTTAAAATTTAATAATGATGTAAATGCATCTTAAACCGGTTGTTGACAATTCTATCTACAACTTGCTTCAAGTCCTTATTTCTCAGGCTGTATATAATTGGATTTATCATTGGGGTTGCCGTAGTGTACAGTAATGATAGGAATTTAGTAATGTTCAATAATTGTCCTCTCCTAGGTATCAAATAAACAAAAATTAAGGTACCATAAAACATTGAAACGACAATCAGGTGGGAGCTGCATGTTGAGAAAACTTTCTGTCTACCTGTAATAGAGGGGATTTTTAAAATGGTGACTATAATATAAACATATGATACAATGATGATAATAACTGGGGTGCAAGCAAAAACTACACTTGTTAATGTTGATTCTAGTTGAACAATTGTTGTATCGGAGCAGGAAAGTTTTAGAATTGGGTCAAGATCACAGAAAAAATGATCGATAATATTAGGACTACAAAACTGTAATTTTGATATCGCTATAGTATAAATCAATGCAGAAAGGAAACTTAAAATCCAACTTGTTGTAATTGTTATCCAGCAAAACTGATGACTCATTAACAAAGTATAATGCAATGGTTTACAGATGGCCACATATCTGTCATAAGACATCACAGTCAGCAGAAGACACTCAGAGGTTTCTGAGACAGCAAAGAAATAAAACTGGGTAATACAAGTAGACATTGGCATGGTGGCAGAATCTTTCTCCAACATAGAATGAAGCATATTAGGATAAACATCAGTTGCTAATAAAATATCCATTACAGAGAGCTGGGAGAGGAAGAAGTACATAGGAGAATGGAGGGATTTGCTGTAGGACACCAGAGAGATAATCAGGAGGTTTCCACATATTGTGACATAATACATCAGAAGAAATAAAAAGAATAAAAAAAATGTTAGAGCTTGAGGGGTCTGAAACCCTAAGAGGTGGATCATTGTAATTATGGTCTTATTTTTCTCATCCATTTTCAAAACATAGAACATTTGTTTTTTTGTTCATTCGGGCACCATAAGGGTTTTGTGGAAATTTAATGGGGGAGTGGAAGGAAAAAAATGAGTAGGTGAACAAAAAATCAAAGGAAGAAAAGGAAGATGGAAGTAATAACTAATAACGAATGAATATAAAAAAAACATTTTCAGCAGCATTAGCAATAAATGCAGTCCACGATGATCAATAAACTGATCACAATACAGAATGTAAAATGCAGTCAAGTGGTAAATGAATGGGGCACAATAATAAAAGAAAATTAATATCTGATAAAATTGTCACATCTGATTGTTGATAAAAAAGCAAAAGAGAAAGTAGGTTTAGGTTTGCTAAGAAAAATAACATACTGCTCTTGGGTAGCAAAAATCTGCAAAATATCTTTCAAAGTATAGATTCAAAAATGTGGATGATTGAATTTTAGCAGTGTCAAACCTTTAATTGCAACATTTTTGCTCTATAACAATCTCAACAATATCTTCATAAACTTATAAAAATGTTAATTGATTTATTTAGATAATAATAATATAATAATAATAATAACAACAACATTCAGCATGGCCTGTAAATGTTTTGTGACCATAGAGTAGTGTGGCTTTTATAGGTAAGAAAAATCAATCTTAAGAGCAATGGGGAATATTAAATACTCATCGATATTGTCATGGGATATATAATAGATATATGTAGAATTTATGTTTACATGTTTTTACTTTCAGGGGATGAGTTCTTAATTTATTTATTAATACATGAAAAAGAACATGCATTGACTTATATTTACTTACTCTTTACATTTTAAATATTATTTCATATAAATATTATTAAATATTACTTCTGGATACCATTTTATTAGGTTATCAGCTCTTGCAAATAGGGTAGTCTTGTTTTTTTGTTATAGACTTTGTAGGCCTTTTTTGCGGTACCTTCATTGTGCAATTGTATGTATTTCAAGTATGAAAAGGGTCCTGGTGTGAAAATTAATTGAAGTGTAGAATTTTTCAGGAGAAAAATATGTACTAGATCTTTGCAATACATTCACATATTCCATATGTTATCCCTTTAAAGAACCCACAAGTACTGAACCTAAATAGTGTCTTGCTTGTTGTGTTTCAATTTAACTATCTAAAAATGGGCCCAACGTGAGATTCCCTTAAATCAACCCAATGGTACATATAGTAAATGCTCGACAGTCCATCGGCATTCCCTTGCTGGGTCTCTGATTTCTATTATGTAAAATTTCAAGTCTTGCAGAGCTATAAACCAGCTTGTGACCCTTGCATTATTTCTTTTGTTTTTTTTTTTTTTATATCAAATTTTATTAAAGTTTTTCCATTGTATCAAAAGGACAATCATAGTAAATATAGGTACAATTTAGTAAATAGGATACATATTATCCGAAGGGGGGTTAGGGTAGGGGGGGGGGGAGGGGGGGTAAAGAAATATGCCAATAGGTGTGAGAGAGATGGGGAAGTGACAAGGGGGAGAGGGGGGGGGGGTTACCGAGGTGATCCTACAAGCCAAGTCACATTGGTTCGCTCAGATTAAGTACTGAAGCTTCGAATTTGTGGAAATTTGTTCCTGGATGGATAAAGGAGACAAATGGTCCCGCCACTGCCCCCCCTCCCCCCAGGAACCTGGGGGGGGGAAGGGCCAGAAGACGGGCTGTCTGCGTCCAGGGGTAATAGAGGAGTTTAACGTAGCTATCAGATTGAAGGGGTTGTGTGACTGGGGTCACTTGGCGTGGAGGATAACGGATTACCTTCTGCGATGCGTCATAAAACTTAGAGACAGTTCTAACAATATAGAGCATTCTCTAGATGGGGTTGTTCACTTGCTGAGAGAAGAGGGGGGAAGCCATCCGTGTTCATGGTGGATTGGTGCCTGTCTGAGCCAGTGATGACAGGGGTTGTGGACGGAGATATGTAGTGCTATGCCACAGATTTGTAGTC
>BLSH010159439.1:413066-430653 GCA_018402905.1 Glandirana rugosa
CTTTCTACTGGAAAGGTATATGGTGGGTTGACTAGTTCTGTAGTGTGCTAAGGAGGTTCTGAGGTTGGAGGGAAGTGACTTACTGCTTAGTGCGGTCTGTAATTTACGGGGTTAGAGGTAGTGTCTCCATTGCCTCCATTATAGAAGCGATGGAAACGTGTTTAGTGGTCCATAGCTGCCGAAGAGTCGGCTCATAATATTTCGTAAGCGAGGTAATAACCGGGGCGTAGACCATCTCCATAAGTTATGTCGACGAAGTAGGCCATTAAAGGGGTCTCTCTACGATGTCCGCCAATATCAGTGCAATGGATTTGGCCCCTTTCTAGGGAGTTGTGGGGTCTTGAAATCTGGATATAGTGAAGAATTTAATACTCGGCTGAGAAGCCGTCGATACCTGGTGATTTGTGCAAAGGTAGCGAAGATATTACCTCCGTTACCTCTGTGATGGAGATTGGGGCATTTAATGTCTGGCGTGATTCGTCATTCAGTGAAGGGAGGTTGGAGTCTTGGAGGAATCGTGTGATGTCTTGATCAGTTGGGTGGTATATGGAAAGGTCATCTTTCAAATTATACAAAGATTCATAGTAATCTTTAAATGCATTAGCTATTTCTTTGGGGTTCCTATAGGTGATACCCGATTTGTGGTGGTTAATGTGGGTAAGGTTGGCTCTGGCTTGACGGGTTTTGAGTTGAGATGCTAGCATTTTCCCTGTTTTGTTGCTTTGTGAGTACCAGGAGACTTTAAGTCTCTTAAAGTAGATATCGTAGTCAGACCTGAGCTCAAGTCTTAGTGCTTCTCTAGCTTTATTTAATTTTTGTAGTATGGATTGATCTGCTGGATTTCCCTTTTTGTGCCTTTCTTCTAGAACTGCAATCTCATCATGTAGTTGTGATATGCGGTTCATTTTAAGTTTTTTCATTCTTGAGGCCTGTTGTATTAGCTGACCTCTGGCGAAGGCCTTATGTGCGCACCATACCGTTGTTGGGGAACACTGGCCATTTGTGTTAAATGTGAAGAATTCTATTAGCTTTCCTTCTATTTCTTTTTTATATTGGGGGTGGGATAGGAGGAAGGTGTTGTTGCGCCATAGGCCTTTACGGGCTGATTTCGTAGTATCGTTTAACTCAATTATGACAGGGGCGTGATCAGACCATGTTATATTCTTGATTTCAGCTTTAGATATTTCTTGTAATACGTACTTATCCGTTAAAAAGAAATCAATCCTGGAGTAACTTTTATGAACCATAGAGAAATACGTATAATCCCTCTCGGTGGTGTGGAGACAGCGCCAAGGATCGTAGAGGCTTTCTTTGTTGCAGATGGGCCCCAAGGTTTGGCCCGATCTCCACTTCACCGAGGAGGAGTCCAGTTCGTTATTCGAAACAACATTGAAATCCCCACATATTATCAGTTTCCCCCTTTGAACCTTTCTAATTTTGTTCAGCAGCCTCGCAAAAAAGCTCAAGGGCTTTTGGTTCGGTGCATAAAGGTTTACTAATGTATATTGGACATTGTTAATTTCCGCTATCAATAATATGTAACGACCTTGATCGTCTGCTAGGGTGCTGATCAAATTAAAGGCAACTGTGTCTCTGATCGCTATCATGACTACTATTATTGGCTGTGAAAACATACGGGTATTTCGGGTGGGAGCACTTCGGGGGGTTCAATTTAGCAAAATGGGTCTCTTGTACACATATAACATCGCAATCATGCATCATTGCAGTTTTCCAGAGAGTCCTACATTTGAAGGGGCTATTTAACCCCCTCACGTTAAGTGACATAAATTTGAGGGACATTTAGGTGAAGTTCGTAGCTATGATGCCA
This sequence comes from Glandirana rugosa, assembly GCA_018402905.1. Lineage (NCBI taxonomy): Eukaryota > Metazoa > Chordata > Amphibia > Anura > Ranidae > Glandirana > Glandirana rugosa. Next base: position 414,895 of record BLSH010159439.1, read on the forward strand.
GCTGGTGGATAGTGACAAATGGAGTACTTCTTGATCATAGATTCGTTATCCTGGTGAGAAGGAGTTGGACCGAAGAAAGCGTCGGGGTGTTTCATGCCCAGTTCTAGGTAGACTAACTGCTCAATTAACAATTGTCCTCTAACAGGAGGAAAACAGTCACTGGCCAGTGGGCTATACAAACCCATTAGCCACAGAGAGAGCTAACAATCGCCTCTCCTAGGGGGGGGTCGACTTCTAATGGAATTAAACTTGTGGAATACAAATAGGAATAGTCCCAACGAATAGAGGGAGTTTTTAAACCGCGAAGTAATTTTTAGCCAAACAACGGGTAGTAGAATCCCTGGGCCTTGTGATAGGCTGGTCGTCCCCTATTTTGGGGACTTAATGGCAGGTGGAACTGGTTGGAAGATTGGTAATAAATACCTTGCTGTGTGGAATTGTACTTAATCTTGGCTTCCTTTTGCAGCATTGTGTTGGTTGTGTTTCTTGTTGTGCGTTCCTGATGTCGTAGGATTGTCTTCTTCGGGGAGCAATCCCCATTTGCAGAGTAATTCCAATCCTTTTTCTTGTGAGGTTATAGTATAGGTGCTGTTGTTCATTTCCAGGGTGAGCTTGGCGGGGAACCCCCATTTGTATAAAACCTTGTGGTTCCTTAGGATTTTGGTAATAGGTACGAGGTTGCTTCTAGCCATCATTGTAACTTGGGATAGGTCTGCGAATAGCGAGATGCCAGCGAAGGGGTCTGGCAGGGCTGGGTGTTGTCTGGAGTAGCGCATCAATTGCTCTTTCACGTGAAAGAAATGAATGCGAGCGATCACATCGCGAGGGACTCTTTCAGGCAGGTGGCGTGGCTTTGGAAGCCTGTGGGCCCTGTCGATAATTAGGTCCGCTGGAGTTAGTGACGGTATGGTTGTCGCCATGAGTTGTTGCAGGAATTTTTGCAGGTCCGCTGGTTTAACTGTTTCGGGGATACCCCTAAATTTGACATTGTTCCTGCGTGAGAGATCCTCTAAGTCTGCGACTTTGAGCTTTAGCGCCTTCACCTCATCTTCCAGTGAGCAGTGGGCATCGACCAGTTCATTATGAGCTATAGAGATATCGCTCATTTTGTTTTCCACAAAGTCCACCCTGTCACCAAGATTGATTATTTCCTTCCTGGAGGATCTCATAAAGGAAGCCATATCCTGCTGTATTGCCCCTCTTAGAGTTAACAGCATCTCTTTCATTACGTCGTCTGTTATCGACTGACCTGTGGTGGGGAAGTCATCTAGCTTTTGGCTGTATGCAGCTGTCTCCTCCATCTCCTCTTCCGCCCCCTCCCCATCGTCGTGGGTTGTCGTGCTGTCCTCTAGTCTCCTTCTCTGCTTAAGTGGGCTGGTGGTGGGAGTATTAGGTAGAGGGGTGTTTACCCCCAAAGGCTCACCTTGTAAGTTGTCCTGCTTGTTGTTCGCGGATACGAACGGAGTTTCCGCAACGAGCGGATCCTCCCGCTGCAGCGGAGCCGCGTGTCTCGAGCCGGCGCCATCTTGACTCCGACGGCCCGAGGCTGGAGTGAAGAAGTCCGCGATTTTCCTCGGTGCTTCTCTGCTTCTTTTGCCAGGTGCTTGAGACATGTTCCCCTTGTGGTTAGAAGCTTCTCAGGCTGTTTGGGGATGTTTAAAGATTGCTGTGAGCCGCTGTATAGTACCCGTTGTGTCGGAGCTCCTGGATCAGGCTACCATCCGCTCCGGCTGCTGGCTCCGCCCCCCTTATGTTTTTATTTTTAAAAAAATATTTAAAGTTATTTCCCTGTCTCATTTCTTTGTAGGTCACTTGTCCCACCCTTACCCCCATTTCCTTCCTTTTTCAGACCTCTAGGACTTTCCAGGACTATTTTACAGCCATTTTTGTGCTTAAAAGTTTGGGTCCCCATTGATTTCAATGGGGATCGGGGTCCGGGACAAAGTTCGGGTTCTGTCCGGACCCAAACCCGGACTTTGTACTGAAGTTCGGCCAAACCAGCAGAATCCGGACTTCTAGAAGTTCGCTCAACTCTACTCCTGACAGGCCCTTGCATCTTTCATCCAGTGCTGCACTGACGTTTCTGGATTCTGAGTCATGGGGAAATCAAAAAAATTGTCAAAGGATCTGCGGGAAAGGGTAGTTGAACTGTATAAAACAAGAAAGGGATATAAAACAATATCCAAGGAGTTGAGAATGCCAATCAGCAGTGTTCAAACCCTAATCAAGAAGTGGAAAATGAGGGGTTCTGTTGAAACCCAACCACGGTCAGTTAGACCAACTAAGTTTTCAACCACAACTGCCCGACCGCCCCACTAGGGATCAAGCTGTGGCCAGGGGAGCAGGCCCGCCACTCCCAATGTGGATCCGAGATCAATATTACATTATATTGTGCAACGTTTTAACTTGGCTTTAAGGCAAAAGAAGAGAAAACAGAAAATAAAGGAATATTAGAAAAAAAAAAGGAGTAAAAAGAGTGAGTTACATTATAGTGACACTTGTTCCATTGAAAAGTGAATATATCTACAAGTAAATTGTCGTTTAGTGTTGTAAGCCTAGATAGATAATTGCGGTGCTCAAGTTGGCCAAAGAGACCAGTGTAGCTCGTATTTGGCTGCCCTGTCCTCTTTGTAGGCTAAATTATTTTCGTATTCAGCTACTGTGTTAATTTGTATGATGACTTTGCTAATATTTGGGGCCTCATTTGTTTTCCATCCATTGGTCTCACTGATGCGTGGAAATATGGCATATTAATGCCTAGGATAGACTGTTCAACGTTTGGCTTAGTGGAATAGCCTGAGATTTTTGAGATTAATTTAAAGGCTTCCGCCCAAAAGCTGCGGAGGTGCATAAAGTACCACACCATGTGTGAGAGAGCGCCTACGTCACCGCAGCCTCTCCAACAAAGGTGGGAATTGGCGTTGAAAAATTTTGCTACTATAAAGGGAGTGTAGTGCCATCTCAGTAGAAATTTTAAGGCTAGTTCCCAGTAATTGGTGCATCGGCAAAATTGGTAGATACATTTAAATGTGCCAAACTACTGTGCGTCTGAGAAATGTTTACCTAGTTCTTTCTCCCATTTTATTAATGGAGAGGATTTGTGAAAGGATTTCTTAGCATTAAAAAATTGTATAATAGTGAGGTTCCCTTTTTATTGGGATTTAATGAGTGCCAGAATTCCCAAATGGATTGTGGTATTGTGCAGTACATATCTTCTAGTTCTCGGCACAGGGGGGGTACCCGCATATAAGAAAAGATTTTGGCATTAGGTAATTTGAATTCTCATATTAGGTTTTCGAACGTCTTTAAGTTTTTGCCATTATACAAGTCTTGTATGTTGAGGATTCCTCCCCATCGTCACCGCCCCATCTGTGATGCACCATTTAATTGACTCCAGTGGGATAGGAATCTTCATACTGAGTGCAGTAGTATCACCCCATTTAAGTAAGTAGATCCAAGCCTGATAGGATGCTGAAATAGTAGGGTAATCAATATTTATCTTTTGTGGAATAATGGGGTAAGACATCAGGAAGGACCATGGAGATTTATTGTTCACCCATGCCCTCTCTAATTGACACCAGGGCTTTAATGGTTCCCCAACAAACCAGGATTTGAGTTAGTCTAACTATTAAGCTATTTGATCTTTCCGTAAGTCGGGGAGGCCCAGTCCTCCTGCCAATTTGTGTTTCCTCTGTAATAGTGGGGGATATCTTGCTTTTTTACCTGCCCATACAGATTGTGAAATGCGTTTTTTCATATTTCTAAAGAACGAGGTAGGTATTTGGATGGGAATTGTCCTGAATAAGTACAGAATTTTAGGTAGGAGTACCATCTTGTATACGGCCAACAGACCCGACCAGGATAGAAAGCGCCTTTTAAGTTTTGATATTTCTTTTTGGATTTCCGACATAAGTGGGACAAAATTAACTTTATATAGATCTGTAGAGGGAAATGTCAATTGGATGCCTAAATACTTCAGAGGTTTGTCAGACCAACAGTATGGAAAGTTTTGTTTAAGAGTTGTTTTCATACTCTTTTCTATGGCTATACTTAGTATGTGGGATTTAAAGCATTCACTTTAAAATATGCAATATTGCTGAATTGTTGCAGGACTTCATGGACCTCTGGCAGGGATGAATCCAGTTCAGATAAAGACAGTATTACATCATCCGCAAATAATGAGATTTCATGTTGGGTAGTTTGTGATTGGATTCCTTTAATATTAGGATTAGTTCTGATTTTCTCCTGCAGAGGCTCCATGATTAATGAAAAAATCAATGGGGACAAAGGGCAACCTTGCCTGGTTCCATTAGTAATCTTAAATTTTTTAGAGAACATCCCCTCTGTGAACACATAAGCCGAAGGGGAGGAATATAAGGCAGAAATTGCAGATTGTACAGGGCCTGTCAATCCAAATTTTTCAAGTACCTTGCTGAGGTACCCCCAATGTACACTATCAAAGGCCTTCTCTGCATCCAAAGCCAGGAGCAGAGAAGGCCTTTTAGATCTTTCCATTAGATATAAGAGATTTATCATCCTTCTAGTTGCATCTGGGGCTTGACGTCCAGATACAAACCCCACCTGGTCAGGGTTAATTAAGGTTGGTAACATTTTTGCTAGTATATTCGCTATCAATTTAGCGTAGATGTTTACGTCTATGTTTAGTAACGATATAGGCCTAAAGTTCTACGGAGCATTTGGCTCTTTGCCAGCTTTGGGAAGAGTAACAATAGTGGCCGTTAACATTTCAGAAGCAAAGCTAGCCTTGGACACAGCAGCATGAAAGACTTGAAGCAGATGTGGTGAAAGCAAGTTAGTGAATAATTGGTAATATTCTGATGAATACCCGTCGGGTCCAGGAGACTTATTTTTAGGTAGGTTCTTAATCAGAGTGGCTATTTCTAGCCGTGTAAATGGTTAATTTAGATTTAGAAGGCCTGCTTGGAAAATTGTGGGGAGAGATAATGATTCTAGAAATTCCAAAATGGATTCATTTGAGGGTTGGGGAGTATTGTCATCTTTGCTCAAATTATATAACAATTCATAGTAATCACTAAACATGTCAGCTATTTCTTTGGGGTTGAATGCTTTTGTGCCTGTTTTGGGATGAAGGATATAATTAATTTTTTGTTTATGTACTTTGTCTTTTAGCTGAGTAGCCAAAAGTTTCCCCACTTTATTTCCATAGTTATAGGAGTGGGCTTTTAATGATCTAAGAGATTTGTCGTGTTGTGACAGTAGGAGGGATCTAAGCTCTTGCCTAGTCTGAAATAATTGATCACGGGTATTCTGTGGAAGTTCTAAGTGGGATATAGATAGGAGAAGGTCTTTCAGCCGCTTTGACCTTTGCCGCTTAATTTTAGCAAATAATTGCATAAGAAGACCTCTTATATGAGAGTTCCATAACGTGAAGGGATCTTCGACCGATAGGGCATTAATTTGAAAGAATTCTTTCAGAGCATTTGTAATTCATTTTTTGTTTTCAGGATGTGTCAGAGTATAGATGTTGTTGTTCCAGCGATGTGCCCTAGTCTTGGTACGAAGATCCCCCACAGTAATGGAGACTGGAGCATGGTATGACCAATTTATGCAATGAATGTCTGATTTAGTGATTTTTTGGAGCAGGAATTTATCAACTAAAAACAAATCTATCCTATACCCTCCTATACGTGTGATGAGCGTGATAAAAGAAGGTAAAGTCTCTTTCCATGGAATGTTGGCATCTCCAGATGTCATAGAGATTTGAGGTAGCAATGAAGTATTTCAGGGTAGCTCTGTGATTCTTTTGTTGCTTTCCGCCAGAGAAGTCTAAGTCTTCATTTGGGATGGAATTGAAGTCTCCACAAAGAATTGTATGCCCTTGCCACATAGAGGCCACTTTTTTCCAGATTGTGTTTAAACGGGAGATTTGCTTGGTATTCCGAAGGTAGACGTTGACTAGAGTATATTTACTTTGGTTTATTTCACAAATTAGAACTACGAATCTGCCCAGGCTGTCCACATGAGAATCTAGATGAAAGAAGTATACTGAGTCTTTAATGGCGATGGCCACACCTCTTTTTTTATGGGGTTCGCTGGCTACGAATATGTGAGGAAATTTCCGGTGTTGAAAAGATGGAGATTTACGGAAGTCAAAGTGGGTCTCCTGAAAGCAAATCACGTTGCATTCAAGATTACAGGCTTCTTTACATGCCAGTTGTCTTTTAAACAGGCTATTTAGTCCTTTTACATTGAGTGACAAGATTTGAAAAGTCATGGCTGAGGAATGTCTGAGCCAGCAAGGTTGTAAATGAACTGTGTTAGTATAAAGCGGGTGAATGTAATCACGCTAGATTACCGGCGTTAGGAAAAGACTGATTTCTGGACTTCAGACCCAGGAAGATATTGGAGAAGGTCAATGTAGATGGATAAAAAGCGGCATTCTCCTGGGTTGCCAGGGAACTATGAAGTTTGAATTGTTTAAGCATCCTACAAGTGAACCTGTCTCAATATCGGATTCACTGTGATGAGATGAAGGGGATTTATTATCCAGAGGAACCTGGGGATCCAGGATGTTCCATTTTTGCAGGAGATTTATTCCATCTTTCACTAATGTGATCACATAAGAAGTGTTGTCCTTTGTTATTAGCAGTTTGGCTGGATATAGCCAATGGTATGTGATTTGGTGATTGTTTAAAGGCTTAGTGATCGTTGCTAGTTGTCTGCATTGTTGCATCGTAAAGGCAGACAGATCAACAAAAAAAGGATAGTTCCTGCAGACTTGGCGGAAGTTTATCACGGTCTCTGGCAATTCTCATAAGACGATCCTTGGTGTGAAAGAAATAGATTCTTGCCATCGTGTCTCTAGGTAGATGAGCTGGAATGTGCTTGGGCTTAGGAAGTCTCTATATTCGATCAATATATAAATCTTCCAGTGGTGCCTCTGGTAGAGCCATTTTGAGTACATTTGTGAAGTATTTATTGAGCTCTGAAGGTTTGATCGACTCTGGTATGCCTCGCATCTCAATGTTGTTACATCTCTATTGATCTTCGAGGTCAGCCAATTTTATCTTCATCCACCATATTTCATCATCTCTTTAGTTATGGGCATCCACCAGGTCACAGAAGGTGGACGCAAATTCGCCCATTTTTGATTCAATATGTGTGACTCTATTCTGAGACCTAATTTTTGAATTGTTATGCCAGTGCAACAATATCTGTGTGCAAAGTAGATCGTAAGGAAATAAGCATGTCCTTTAATATAGTGTCAAGGACCGGCCTATCTGCTGTTGGAAAGTCCGAGATGGAGTCCTGGAGTTCCCTAGTGTCATCCAGAGATAGGTTCAAATTGCTTACCTTAGGGATGTTAAACGGAGAGTCATTCATCTTTTTCTTACTTTTGGCCAGACTAGCAGAAGGTGAAGGAGGTCTAGAATGTTGCTCGCTAGAGTTGACTGAATGTTTGGGGTTTGATAAATTATGGCCATGTGTTTGCCCCTTCTGGGTGTTAGTGAGCCCACCAGGTTTGTCTTGGAATGGGGAGCGCCATGGTTGGGAGAAAAAGTTAGACATTTTCCTGGTTTTTCCTAGATGACATCTATAATGGAGTTTATTTGGATTTGGCACAACAGTAGATTTCAATACAGTTCACTATTGCTTCACATAGCTCTTAATGTGTCTGGCAGCCCACCATGGAGAGGACTATGTCAGTGTGCAGCCATTATCATTGTTCAGTGAGCCCTTTGTTTGATTAATAATCCATAAAGTATCTGATTAGGAAGATATCTTGGTGGTTTGCAGTTTGATGTTCTGGCTTCCTTTACTGCAGTTTCTATGAGAAGGCAGAAATAATAGAAGAGGGCTGGGTGTACCAAGATGGCTGCCAATGATAGGCCCCAGCTCAATTTAAGTACTCTGAGAAAGTACAGTCGTTCCCCCAACAGCTGGGAAGATTTATGTGCAGATGGTAGGTACTCTGCAGAGTATTGTTAGTGCTTATCTACTCCTTAGGAGGCCGGGGTGAGAGTTGCAGCTCCCAATGTGGCAGCCACGGTAGGCCTGGGAAGGCTGCACTTCAGGCCTCGGACTGGCGTGGGCTACAGGCCCAGATTCAGTGTTCGTTGGGGTTAGGTGGTGATGGGAAGCTTCATGGCACTGGGCTGGGATGATGCTGGGATGATGCTAGGGTGTATGGCTGGTGGATGTTGCAGCAGGAGTGTGGCGGCCTTGCCGGATGGTGCTGCCCGCCGCCATGGTCTAACTTAGTCCCCGAGCGGCGATATTCCGACCGGGGCCGAGCACGGAGTGTAGGGAAGGTGGCTGTAGTGGAATTTTGTTCTTTCCCTGCCCGATGGTGTACGGATTCCCTCAGATTGATCAGCTCGTCTGTCTCTGCTTGTAGCAGGCCACACCCCCCTTGTAATCATCTTCAACATTTCTAATGGGACTCGACAGGGCTGCCCCCTTTCCCCATCCATATTCAATTCAATGATAGAACGACTTGCGGAACCATTACGCATACACCCCTCAATTACGGGCTTCCAGCTAGGTTCTTGCTCACATATAATCAACCTTTTTGCGGATGATGTCATTCTTCTCCTGACAGACCCGATCACCTCTCTTCCTCACGCCCACCTCTCCTAGCAGACTTTGGCAATATTTCATATTATAAGGTCAACTTTACAAAGTCCCTTATTCTGGGCTTAGGAATACATAAGCAAAGCAGACAAAAACTTGAACAAATCTTTCCCTACAAATGGAACGACCATGGCATTCGGTACCTAGGAATAACGCTGACAGCTAAGACGGCATTACTAGCCAATACAAACTACAAACCGCTAATAGCCAAAGTAGAAAACCAATTAAGGGAGATTTCAAAAAAGGAAATATCCTGGTTAGGGAGAATAGCAGCATTCAAGATGCTAATATTACACCAAATTATGTACGCATTCCGTGCCCTTCCTATCCCTTTTCCCTCCCACCACCTGTGAACCCTGTCAAGTCTCATATGGAAATTTTTTTGGGAAGGGAAAAAAGCTATATGCTCACGTTCCAATCTTATCATCCACAAACAAGTGGGTGGAGCAGGATTAATGGATATCTGTGATTACTACTGGGCGGTCAAGCTAGATCAACTGAAATGGAGGTCTCATACAGACAACCAACCTCTGTGGGTAGAGTTGGAGAGATCACTTGCACATTTACAGCAAACCAGTGGAAAGCTACCTTTAGGGGCATCTCCAAAGCCTCACATTGCACCGGTCACTGGGAAATGATGCTTAAAATATACAATAGATGGTAATATACTCCTCATAGGCTAGCAATTATATTCCCCGGAACATCCCCTCAATACTGGCGTAACTGTGGTCTACAGGGCTACCTACTACACGTCTTCTGGGAATGCCCGAACATAAGAAGTTTTTGGAACCAAGTCTTCCAATTAATCTCCTCAGTAACAGGATACATAACGAAGCCCAATCCAGAACTAGCAATACTCCACATTGGAATAGAGACATTTCCTCCCAACCTCAGGACTGTTATAACTCACATCCTACTAGCCGCTCATACACTTTTACTACAAAATTGAAAGGGTAATAAAACCATTAATGTGTCGAAGGTAACGACACTAGTTCTACAAAACCACACCTTTGAACGACTCATAGCTATCAATTCCCTGTCATGTTCATCCTTTGATAAAGACTGGAAAATTTGGACTGAATATATTAAAGGGTCTCAGCCCTAAGTTCAGTTTTTCTAATATCAACAATATGCATTACCTTATCTTCAACGCATGTATTTGCAACTGTGTGTTTTATTGCATACGTTTCATAATTTTACAGTATGTGCTTATGTTCTATTGTATTGATAACCTATAAAAACAATAAAATTGTATTGTTCAAAAAAAATAAAAAACCTCTTATACGCAAGTGTAAGTATTCCAGGCCTATTCAGTAACATGTATACATGCATACCTGTAATATCATCTGTTCATTTCACATTGGTATACATATGCATTACAGCAGTGGTTCTCAACTCCTGTCCTCGGGACCCCCTAACAGGCCAAGTTTGCAGGATAACTGAAATACATCACAGGTGATATAATTTGCTGCTCAGTGATTGCAGTATTCTAGTCGGCATCTCCCCAAGGTTATACTTAAAATCTGGCCTGTTGGTGGGTCCCGAGGACAGGAGTTGAGAACCACTGCATTACAGTATCCTATACAAGGTTTATACTGCATTAATGTACCATCATTGTTTTTTTTAGAATGTTTTGCAATACTTAGTCTCACCTGAAGAAGAAATAGACAAAGTATTCCGAAACATGTTGGGACTTCAGAAACCACTATAGGCAGGCCTTCCACTGTTATGTCTGCCTTGTATTCTGTACAAGTATTGCTTTTCTCTGTATTTATGTATGAGAAGTTTTCTATGTATATTTTGTTATCACCGTGGTCCAATTCAAGGACTGGAACTTTAAAATATGTCCAAATAAAATTATTGAAATTTATATTTCTACTTGTTTACTCTGTTGATTGAGCTGTCACCCTAAACATCCCCTTTGGGGCTGTATCTCCTCTTTTCCTTGTTGCATTGGAATGTGGGGTACAGCTCTCTTCCTAGTCAAGTGTCTGGGTTATTATTACATTTTTTCATCACCAGCGTTATGCCTCTTGTGATACCAAACAAAGGAACTAATCTTTGAGTGCAACTAACCCGCTGGTTTTGACCATAATTTAAGTGTAGTCTAAACTAAAATACAAGAAACACATTGTTATTCTTCAGTTCACTTCTCTTAACTACTTCAGATCTGCGCCATAGCCGATTGATGGCTACAGTGTGGCTCTAAAATGCCAGGAGGCCATCAATAGACGTCCTCCCCTTTGGCTCGTGCTGGGCACGCTCTCGCCATGAGCATGACCGCGGGTCGGGCAGACCAGATGTCCGCCGGAGACCCGCGATCTGCTCACAGAGAGCCAGAACGGGGAACCGCCTATGTAAACACGGTGGTTCCCCGTTCTGTGAAGGTGGAACATAACAGATATACTGATCCCTGTCACTGGGATCAGTTAGATCTGTCATGCCCCTGCCAACCCCCTCCCCACACAGTTAGAACACACCCAGGGAACACATTTAACCCCTTCACTGTCCCCTTAGTGTTAACCCCTTCCCTGCAAATTACATTTATACAGTAATCAGCGTCTATTTTTAGATCTGATCGCTGTGTAAATGTCATTGGTCCCAAAAAAAGTGTCAAAACATCCAACATGTCTGCCGCAATATCGCAGTCCTGATAAATCCCTCAGATCACCGCCATTACCAGTAAAAAAAATAAAATAAATAAAAATGCCATAAACCAATGTCCATAGTTTGTAGACGCTATAACTTTTGCGCAACCCAATAAATATAAGCCGATTGCGATTTTTTTACCAAAAATATGTAGAAGAATATATGTCAGTCTAATCTGATGAATACATTTGTTTTTATATTTTTTATTTTTGGATATTTATTATAGCAAAAAGTAAAAAATATTGTTCTTTTTTTCAAATTTGTCGCTCTTTATTTGTTTATAGCGCAAAAAATAAAAACTGCAGAGGTGATCAAATACCACCAAAAGAAAGCTCTATTTTTTGAAAAAAAGGATGCCAATTTTGTTTGAATACAATGCCGCACGACCACGCAATTGTCATTCAAAGAATGACAGCGCTGAAAACTGAAAATTGGTCAGGAGCAGGAGGGGGTTTAAGTGCCCAGTAAGGAAGTGGTTAAATGACCACCGCATATACCACCTGTTAACATACACACATGTATAATTTGTGATATATGTATGTGTGTTTGCTGTCTGAGTATTATGCTCTGTACACCTAGGCTTGGTTTGAGAACGTATCTTTTCTAATCCTCTCCTTACTTTTCGTGTGGGTGGAAGACAGCGCTGGATTGACTCCCTCAGTTGAGGGTCTATGAGTGCGTGGTGGTGGGGGCATGTCGGAGAAGTACATTCCCAGTGAATCTGGCCAAACTTGGTAGAAAGGTGGCGGTGAACCCTTTTGAGGGGCTTGGGCTGCTACCTTTGGGTAGGGCCTCAAGGTCCTTTCCACAAAAGTTTGTAAGGGTAGGTGAAAGGAGCGCCTTTGTCCAATAACAAGTGAATATTTAGTTGTTTTATCGAAAGTAGTAAAGCATGATAAAGCCAACACATTTCAGGGAAACAAAGACTCCCCCTTCTTTAGGGCTGCTGCTGTGTGTTATGATGAATGGGGTTGTACCCACACTGGTGTGTCTGTGACACTGTAATCGGGAGAGTGGCTGTATTCTCTAACATGGCCGCATTCAGAAAATGAATAAAGACTTAAAGTTAAAAAATAAGCATACATTTTATTACATAATATGGTACAAACCTGTGAATTATATACAAATGAAATAAAGGTGTACTTTTTTTTCAAGTTCACAATTTTTTTCAGCGCAACACTGAAAAAAAATGAACAAAAAGACTAAAAGACAAAAAAAGACAAAAAAAGTTGAAATATTAATGGCCTAAAAATAAAAATTAAAAAATTAGCAAAACATAATAGGTAAAGGATAAAGAGGGGTTTGGGGATCTCTCTACTGCATCACAAGAGCGTGTTCACAGACCACTGACAAATAATGTTGGGTGGACTGGTGGACTACAACAACATATGGATGAAAAAACAAAAAAACTGATGTACTGAACAAGTACACTGTCTATGCATATTGAGGGGATTCACCTTTGCTATTTGATTTGATGACCATTGGGTTAGAAAGCCAGGCTGTCTCTAAAACTACATCTTCAAATTGGGGAAATTTTTGTGGTCACAGCTGTTAAAATTTCCCTTAATTTGTAAATTCAGGAAGTGAAAGGAAATTATAATCAATTGGCAAAAAAAATGGCTTTAAATATATTTTAATTTTCAATTTTGACTGGGAAATATGTTATGTTTTTACTTCCATCTCCATTTATCTCTTAGGCATTACTATGGGGTTTGAATTATAATACCGTGATGGGTTCCAATTTGTTTCCTCTTTGTGTTTGCTCTTATTTGTGACTACATTGTTTTTCTATGCTTTAGTTCTCTGATTTCCAATCTAGTCCCAATGGAGCAGCTTAATGCTAGATCCCAGAAGGTAGTGTGTCTGAGGTTTTTCCTTTTTTTTCCTTTTTGGAGGTGTTTTGTTGACCTCTAGTTTAAGGACATTAACAAGAAAACACATACACTGAAGGGATGCTTATTCAAAATGATAATTGATGAGGGGCTTCATAGTTATCAGGGGCGTGCTCTTGGGAACACGCTAATTTTCTTGTTATTTGTCTGCAATCAGTCTCCTAGGGTAAGTGAGGATATAAAAGAGACGTTTAATTATAGGTAATACAGGCAGACAGAAAAAAGATCAGATAACCAAATTACCAGGGAAAACAAAACAGCTTTTTAGCTCACTGATTAATGGACTAACAGATATTGTAAGTTGTAATATGATATTTTAATGTATCAGTTATGAATATAAAAATATATTTGTAACAATTTTTTAAACATTCACATTTTTTTCATACTTTTTTCCTGTATATTATTATATATATATATATGTTTGTTTATGTTTTATTTATTTTTTATGTTTTAGCTATTTTCTTAGTTTAGGAATAAATTGTTACAGTATATGTCGTGGTGTATTTGTTTGTTTATTTTCATTTTTTTTTTTAATTACTTTCTTAGTTTAGGGATACATCTTTCCATTGGATGACATAATATATTTGTTTGTATATTTTATTTTTTATTTTGTAATTAATGTCTTCATTTAGGGATATATCTTTCCATTACATGGCATGATATATTTGTTTGTGTATTTTATTTTTATATTTTTTAATTACTTACTTAGTTTAGGAATACCTATTTGCATTGGGTGGCGTGGTGCATTTGCTTATGTATTTTATTTTTTATTTGGTAATTATTTTCTTAGTTTAGGGACACATCTTTACATTAGATGGCATGATATATGTGTTTATGTATTTTAATTTGTAGATTTTAATTTCTCTCTTAGTTTAGGGAAATATCTTTACATTAGAGGAATCATATATTTGTTTGTGTATTTTATTTTTTATTTAGTAATTATTTTCTTAGTTTTAGTATACAAATTTACTTTGTATTTTTGAATATGTTTACCAAACTTTTTTTTTATTGTGAGTATTATATACTATATATATATATTTTTTTCTTTTTTTTTCACCTAATATATTGAGAGAAGATTGTCAATACCTTAAGATAATTCAGCCTCAGTGTACACAGTACAGCCTACAGTCAAACTATGTACAGTGCAAGGATATTTGGAGATTCCCCAAGATACATTTTTTTTTTTACTACCCTCTTTATTTTACTTCATAGTAATTCACTAATGTTCAACACACAATGTATCTTGCATAGGGGCACAGCAATTCTTTTTTCACATTTTATATCTTTTTAACTACTGAAAACCTTAATTTCTCTAGATTCACTCATTTATCTAATGTACTGTATTTATCTCATGTATATCTCATCCCCACTAGAAATTATTATTTTTCCCTGCTCTACTTATACATCTCAAAAAGCATCACAATTATACCAAGGCAAGAGTTTGTGGTATTTTAAGGACTTTCATCTCCAATAGGTAGTTGATTTTTTTTTCAATCATCCAAGCCCACTTATGTTAGCTGTTAAACGATACCTACCTTAACCATCCAGAAACAAGTCTGCAACCTGTGCATACATTGACATCTTATTCGGGGGCAGAAATGAAAGTCATGAATGCATAATCTGCAGGCAACTGAATACTGAAACAACCATCTAACAACAAAGGTTACTGCAACAAAATCTATTTAAACATCTAACAATATTATTATTATTATTATTATTATTATTATCATTATTATTTTACAATGATAAATATCATACTCTCCCTTATTACTAAAGTAATCATCATCAAGGCTATCATGATCATTAACCACTTGTCTACCAGTGCAATAATTTTCTTTCATTCTTTTTTCTTTAAAAAATCAATAAAGACAGTGCAGCGCAAACAAAAAGAAGAAAGCAGTCTTATCAGCCAAGGAAAACCATAACATTCAGTAAAAGTCCTATTCCGTTAATGGTTAAGGCTGCGTGTCAAACGGTATCCTCCAACTTTGTATAAGAAGATCATGAAAACATCCCGGTGAGTCACAGTGCCTATAATATGTAGAGCATGCAGGTGAAAAACACACGTGGATCCTGCCACCTCAGACACTCCAAGCCTCTCACCTCATTGATTCGACCCGCAGGGGTCACAAAGCATGTATAAGTATACACAAGATCCAATCCAGATAGTGTTCTCACTTTACTTAGGATACAGCCAGAATACTCCTCAAAGATGTTGCATACAAAAAAATAGAAGAAATATAGTGCTCTCCGTTTGTAAAAAGAACATTCATTTATTAAAAAAAGGAAAACACACACATGGTTCAGCACCTCCACTGGTGCGAGTACAGATAGCAAACTTGATAAAAACTTCAAAAAGGACAGCGGTGGATGATGACGAACAGCGCGGCTTCAACCTCCAGGTACGCGTTACGTCCCATACAATAAGGACTTCTTCAGCGTGAGGTGAAGCTTCTAAGATTCCTTTCCCATTTATATATCGTCATATCATGGTCACATGACAACCGCTGCTTTTTGTAATAAAAACAATTCCATGTGTAAATTGACCCGGAAGTGCATATCCAAACAGGAAGCGGAAAGAGCCCAATCACATGGTCTGCTC
>BLSH010159439.1:433631-450556 GCA_018402905.1 Glandirana rugosa
CGTAGTTAAATGAGCCACATTGTAATAGAAAGTGTTATATCTTTTTTAACCCGATTGAAATGACAAAAGAATAAAAAATTAATTTTTTTGACAGTATAAATGTTTTTTTTTATGGTTGAACTGGATGGACTTGTGTCTTTTTTCAACCTGACTAACTATGTAACTATGTAACTATGGACCAAATACAGAGAGTAAGTATGAATAAAGTGATAATACAGCATTGGCAGTTACTAGAGCTGCCTGATCACTTTTATCAGAAACCCTTCACTGGCTCTTAACCACTTAAGGACCAGGCCTATTTTTCAAACTTGCTGTTTAGAAGTTAAAAGCTGTTTTATTTTTGGTATAAAATTACTTAGAACCCCCAAACATTATTTATTTAATACTTTATGTCATACCGTATTTGTGCAGCGGTCTTACAAACGCAATTTTTTTGGGAAAAAGTACAGTTTTTTTAATTAAAAAATAAGAAAACAGTAAAGTTAGCCCAATTTTTTCTATATTGTGAAAGATAATGTTACACCGAGTAAATTGATGCCCAACATGTCATGCTTCAAAAGTGCGTCCGCTCGTAGAATGGTGACAAACTTTGGCACTTAAAAATCTCCATTGGCGACGTTTAAAATTTTCTTCAGGTTACCAGCTTTGAGAAGATCTAGTGCTAGAATTATTGCTCTCGCTCTAACGATCGTGGCGATACCTCACATGTGTGGTTTGAACACATACATATGCGTCGCTTCTGTGCGTGAGCTCGGCGGGACGGGGCACTTTACATTTTTTTATTTTTTATTATTTATTTGACTTTTTTTTTTTTACACTCACCTTTTAAACATTTTGGCTCACTTTTATTCCTATTACAAGGAATGTAAACATCCCTTGTAAACATCTCTTGTCCCTTATTCCTATTACAAGGAATGTAAACATCCCTTGTAATAGAAAAAAAAGCAGGACAGGACCTCTTTAATGTTAGACCTCGGATATCACATTTAAACTTAAATGTGATAAAAAAAATAATAATAAAAATAATTAAATAAAATGTCTTTAAAACAAAAATTGCCCTTTAAGACCATTGAGTGAAAGGGACGTTTTGACATCATACAATGTTATGGAGCCAAGCGGGGGCCATCTTTCCCTCACTCAGCATCCAGTCTCACAGGCAAGAGGACCCAATCGTCTCCACTGCTACTGATGGCTCCAGTAAGTGGCGGAGAAGACCGGAACATGGCAGGAGGGGGACCACCTCTCCTGCCGCCGATAAAAGTGATCTTGCGACGCAGAGACCACTTTTATCTAAAAATGGAACCGCCCACTGTTAAAAAAAAATACATGGGTTGTGGCAGCTATCTGCTGCCATGACAATGGTATTCGAAATCGAACAGCCGATGTATAACGACAACGGGAAGTCCACAAGTGATTAAAGCTGACATCAAGCTTGTTTTCAGCAGCAGCTGTGAGCCTAATTTAACCACTTGTCTACCATGACATTAACGAGTTCAGGTCTACTCCATAGCGGTTTTACTGCTACAGGATGGCACCTGTGTGCCAGATCACACACATATATATATATATATATATACATATATATACATGATCTGGCTCTTCCGGTTCGCTCCCACTTTAATCACACACAGCGGGAGCCCAGTGGCGGGTACCGCAGACTCGATGTCCGTTGGCACACCTGTTGTTCAGTACACAGGCAGGACACCAATCTGTCTATGTGAACAAGGAAGATCGCTGTTCTGTCAGTAGGGAAGGCATGGATCCTGTGTTCCTGCAAAGCACGGACAGTGATCTATGCCTTCCCTTAGTAAAAGCACCTCCCCCACAGTACACAAGCACTGGCTAGAAACACATTTAACCCTTTGATCGCCCCTGATGTTTAACCCCTTCCTAGCCTGTGTCATTAGTACAGTGACAGTGCATATTTTTAGCGCTGATCACTGTATTAGTGTCACTGGTTTCCACAAAGTGTCAGCTAGTATCCAAATTGTCCGTTGCAATATCATAGTCTCACTATAAGTCGCTGATAGCCGCCATTACTAGTAATAAGTAAATAAATAATTTTAAAAAATCCCATAGTTTGTAGACGCTATAGCTTTTGTGCAAACCAATCAATATAAGCTTATTGGGATTTTTTTTCCCAAAAATATGTATCAGAATACATATTGACCTAAACTGATGAAGAAATTCAATTTTTTTCTTATTGGATATGTTTTATAGCAGAAAGTAAAAAATATTGGGTTTTTGTTTCCGAAAATTGTCAGTCTTTTTTTGTTTATAGTGCAAAAAATAAAAACCACAGAGGCGATCAAATACCGCCAAAAGAAAGGTCTATTTGTGGTAAAAAAAAATTACATACATTTTATTTGGGTACAGCGCCACATGGTCGCACAGTTGTTAGTTAAAGTAATGCAGTGCTGTATCGCAAAAAATTGCCCGGTCATGAAGGGGGGTAAACGTACCTTGGTAGACAAGTGGTTAAAAATCTAAAATAGATTATGTAAACTGATTCAGTGTGGATTCAACTACCTAATATTTACAAACTGGTTTATGTCCTTTACATTACATTTTTTTAAGTATCTGGGTTTCAACTGGTATTGGCCCCCCGGCAGATGTCAGACTAGGAGAAGGAGAAGCAGCACAAGGAGCCAATCAGCTGTGCTAAAAAAGGAGCATGCTGATAGGAGCTCATCAGTCTGCTACTTCTCCTGTCACGCTCCAGCCACAAAGCGAGGGAGGCAAAAGACCTATAGGTATTAATGAACTGTAGAAGATACAAATCAGGCCTCCTGACCTCCTGGGACAGGAGTCTGCTATGTGGCATAGTTGAGTAAATCTCAGGACCGGGTGGACAAAAATATAAATCCTTCAGCAAGTAAGACAGATTCCTTTTATGTATTTCAACTTTGTATTTAACTGTTTACTTGGTGTTCGGGCCTTAGTTATTATTTCTTTTTTTTGGGCAAGGGCATATTTATCCAGAATTTTAAAGCCCCAACTTCATGGCTTAAAAGGTCCTGTATACTTCCAATTTATACTAAGTTACATTAATGTTTATTACAATGCTAACAGATATTAATTCATTTTTCCTAG
Organism: Glandirana rugosa; assembly: GCA_018402905.1. Classification (NCBI taxonomy): domain Eukaryota; kingdom Metazoa; phylum Chordata; class Amphibia; order Anura; family Ranidae; genus Glandirana; species Glandirana rugosa. Next base: position 436,725 of record BLSH010159439.1, read on the forward strand.
ATTAGGACCAAATATGAACATTTTAACATGTGTGGTGAAAATCAGACCATAGTGACAGAATTTGTTCTCCTTGGCTTTAAGAACACTTATAAGAGTAAGATTGTCATATTTATCTTAATCCTATTGGTATACATATGTACAGTTCTTGGGAACTTGGTAATTATTTTGCTGGTATCTTCCAGTTATATCCTCCACTGCCCAATGTATTTATTCCTCTCAAACCTTGCCTTGGCAGACCTCATTATTTCCACCAGCATAGTGCCCAACATGTTGTGCATCGTATGGCTGGAAGGGCACACCATGACTATAAACGGTTGTCTATCCCAATATTTCTTTGTGTTTGTGTCAACCTATGCCCAGTGCTGTCTCCTCATGATGATGTCCTTTGACCGATATTTGGCGATTTGCTTACCATTACGTTACTCTTCTATAATGAGCTTAAACTTTTCTTTACGTATGAGTCTTTGGTCTTGGATAGTAGGGATTATTCTAATAAAAGTTGAAGTTATTCTCATATGCCAGCTTCAGTTCTGTACCCCCAACATCATTGACCATTTCTTTTGTGATTTTGCTCCTCTACTGGCTCTTTCCTCTGCAGAGGTCTCTACGTTGCATTTGCTTGATTATTCATTTAACATTTTTGTTATCTTCCTTCCCTTCCTCTGTATCACTCTGTCATACGGATGTATCTTCTTTGTGATCTTCAACATTTCATCTCTGAGCGGGAAGAAGAAAGCCTTTTCAACCTGCAGTTCTCATTTAATAGTTGTTTGTATGTACTATGGGTGCCTGATTGCAGTTTACATGTCACCACCCGGTGTAAGTTCAATGTATGAAAACAAATTCAGGTCTCTTGTTTTCCTCCTGCTCACTCCTTTCACTAACCCTATAATCTACAGCCTAAGAAACAGAGAGATCAAAAACACGCTCTTGCTATCTTTCACAAAGAGATGAAGCAAGAACCCAGCCAAAACAATTCCTATTATTTTAAAGAGTTGCCAAAATCAACCCATACCTGATTACCCTGATTCCCCATTTAGATAAATTGCTCTAGCAAGGAAAGGAAATCAGGTCTACGCTAGTGATTTCCAATTGAGATGTTCCAACAAAACAGCTCATTATTCCAAATAAGAAAGTTCCAACTTATACAGCCTAAGAAATCAAGAAATCAAGGACACATTCTTGTTGATTTTTATGAAACAACAAAGCAAAAATCGAGCCAATTTTTTTCTAAGAGTGGTAAAAATCTACCCATACCTGCCCTTGAATACCCACTCAATGCACTGTTCTGATGAGGAATGGAACAGTCTAAGAAATAAAGAAATCAAGGACCCACTCTTCCTATTTTTCACAAAGACGCAAAAGGAGAATTGATTCAATGTTTTTGTTAAAGAGTGGCCAAAATCTACCCATACCCGACCATGATTCCCCATTAGATGTATTGCTCTGGTAAGGAAAGGAAATCAGGTCTACGCTGGTGCTTTTCAATTAGAGTCTCCAACAAAAGTTCTCATTATTCCAAATAGGAAAGTTCCAATACCGCCCAGGAAATAAAGAAATCAAGGGCACAGCCTTGCTAATTTTTTATGAAGAGATGAAGCAAAAATTGAGCCAAAATGTTTTTTTTTTTCTTTAAGAGTGGCTAAGATCTACGCATACATTGCCTTGAATCCCCACTAAATGTACTGGTCTGGTTAAGAATGGAAATCAGGTCTATGCTGGTGCTTTTCAATGAGAACCTCTAACAAAGGGGCCCATTATTCCAAATAGGAAAGTCCCGACAATACAGCCTATAAAACAGCGGTTCTCAACTCCTGTCCTCGAGACCCACTAACAGGCCAGATTTTAAGTATTACCTTGGGGAGCTACAGACTAGAATGTAGCAATCACTGAGCAGCAAATTATATCACCTGTGATGTATTTCAGTGATCTTGCAAACCTGGCCTGTTAGTGGGTCCCGAGGACAGGAGTTGAGAATCACTGCTATAAAATAAAGAAATCAAGTACAAACTCTTGCTGTTTTTTACAAAGAAAGGTACGACTTGAGCCAGATTTTTTCTTATTTTTGTTTTTTAAGAGTGCCCAAAATCTACCAATACCTGAATTTAAATCCCCTTTGAATGTAATGGTCTCGTGAGGAATGGAAAAAAGGTCTATGCTGGTACTTTTCAATGAGAACCTCCAACAAAAGTACACATTATTCCAAAGAGTAAAGTTCTGACTTTTACAGTCTAAGAAATAAAGAAATCAAGGACACACTCTTGCTGTTTTTCACAAAGAGACAAAGCAAGAACAGAGCCAAAAACATTTTTATCATTTTAAAGTGTGGACAAAATTTGCCCATACCTGACCCTGATTCTTGACCAGATGTAATGATCTGGTGAGGGACAGGAAATCAGGTCTATCATGGTGCTTTTCTATGAGAACATACAGAGGTGCTCATTACTCCAAATAAGAATGTTCCAAGCTATAGCTAAATACAAGAGACAACAAATAAATAAAATAGCTAGAGTTGAGCGAACTGAAACTGTAAAGTTCGGGTCCGTACCGAACTTTCGGGTGTCCGTGTACCGAACCCGAACGTTTGAGAAAAATGTTCGAGTTCTGGGTTCTGGTATTTTATCACACATGTTGAATAGCTGCAGGGCAGCCAATCAACAAGAGTTTCACTGGTTTTCCCTAGAAGCCATCAAAGCCATGCCTACTAATGGCATGGCTGTGATTGGCCAGTGCATCATGTGACCCAGCCTCTATATGAGGCTGGAGTCACAGTGCTGCATGTCACATACTCTCTAGAAAGTGTAGGGAGAGGATGCTGCCGGTGCTGTGAGGGACAGATTGCAGATAGATAGATAGGTAGAGATTACTACTACTACTGCATTTAGGGACAGATTGCAGATCTCATCCTGCATTACAGAAAGATCTGACTGGACTAGGTAGAGTCTACTGCTTTGAGGGACAGATTATTGTTCTAAAATCATCTCTAAGTTCTATAGGGTAAGGTTCCTGCTGTTGCTGTAAGGGACAGATTATTGTTCTAAAAGCATTTTGCAGCCCTCTAGCACTTTCCAGGACTTTTTTACAGTCATTTTTGTGCCGAAAAGTTCAGGTCCCCATTGAATTCAATGGCGTTCGGGGTAAAGTTTGGGTCAAGTTCGGTACCGAACCCGGACTTTTTTTCCGAAGTTCGGCCGAACCCACCGAACCCGAACATCCACGGGTTCGCTTAACTCTACAAAAGATTACTGTGAATCAAAACAGATAAGATAACAGATTTAGTAACAATCAATTTTAGTAGCTACCAAAAGCCATACAATTTAAAATCGAATTATTCAAACATCTTAAATCCAGACCTATCTGTTGCTTGTTTTTTTACAAATCTAAGATCTTTTTAAAATTGCTATCTTGATGCCCTAATGACTTTTATTGAACTGTTATTCATTATTATTATAATACAGGATTTATATAACACCAACAGTTTGAGCAATGCTTTACAGAATGAGGGCAGACCATACAGTTACAACACAATTCAGTACATGAGGAATCAGAGGGCCCTGCTCCTTAAAGCTTACAATCTAGAAGTGAGGGTCAAGGGATACAATAGGTAATAACTGTGGGGGGTGAGCTGATGGACAAAATAAAAGTACAGTTGTTAGGTGGAGGTGGGATAAGCTTCTCTGAAGTGAGGGTTTTCAGGGATCATCTAAAAGTGGATAGAGTAGGAGATAGCCAAACAGATTTGGGAAGGGAGTTCTAAAGGATGAAAGAGGCTCAGGAGAAGTCCTGGAGGTTAACATGGGAGGAGGAGAGATGGAAGCTAGAGAGGAGGAGGTCTTGGGAAGAAAAAAGAGAATGATTTGGTTGGTATTTTGAGATTAGGTTGGTGATGCAGCTGGGGGCCGAGTTGTGGATGGCTTTGTAAGTTGTTGTTAGTTTTTTTAAATTTAATTTTTTTGTGTGAGCAGAAGTCAATGGACTGAAGAGGGGATAGCCTATGTAAAGTTAAAACAATGAGGAGAGAGTCGCAGTGGTCGAGGTGAGAGATAACCAGGCAGTCAAGTAAAAGTTTTTTTTGTTAGGAAGGGGAATATTTTGGAGATTTTGTAGAAGTTGAGGTGGAAAGCTTTGGACAGTGCTTGGATGTGGGGCTGAAAGGAGTGTTCAGAGTCCAGGATTACCCTTAGCATCCTGGCATGAGAGGATGGGTTGATAGTTGTGCCATAAATCGTGACACAGAAGTCAGGAGAAGGGGCATGTGGGGGAGAAAATATTATGAGCTCGGTTTTGAATAGATTACATAGTTACATAGTTAGTCAGGTTGAAAAAAAGATACAAGTCCATCTAGTTCAACCAAAAAAAAAAAAACCATATATATATATATATATATATATATATAAAACCAAATAATCCCATATAAAAACCTTCACCCACAGTTGATCCAGAGGAAGGCAAAAAACCCCAGCAAAGCATGGATCCAATTTGCTATAATGGGGGAAAAAATTCCTTCCTGATTCCCCGAGAGGCAATCGGATTCACCCTGGATCAACTTTACCTAAAAATGTTAGTAACCAGTTATATTATTTACATTACGGAAAGAATCCAGGCCTTTTTTAAAGCAATCAACCGTGCTGGCCAAAACCACCTTTGGAGGGAGTCTATTCCACATTTTCACAGCTCTTACTGTGAAGAAACCTTTCCGTATTTATAGATTAAATCTTTTTTCCTCTAGACGTAAAGAGTGCCCCCTTGTCCTTTGTGATGACCTTAAAGTAAATAACTCAAAATCAAGTTCACTATATGGACCAGTTATATATTTGTACATGTTGATCATATCCCCCCTAATCTGCTCTTCTCAAGAGAGAATAAATTCAGATCCTCTAATCTTTCCTCATAGCTGAGCTCCTCCATGCCTCTTATTAGTTTGGTGGCCCTTCTCTGCACTTTCTCCAGGTCCCCAATATCCTTTTTGAGAACTGGTGCCCAAAACTGAACTGCATATTCCAGATGAGGTCTTACTAATGATTTGTACAAGGGCAAAATAATGTCTCTATCTCTGGAGTCCATACCTCTCTTAATACAAGAAAGGATTTTGCTTGCTTTGGAAACGGCAGCTTGGCATTGCATGCCATTATTAAGCATATGATCTACCAACACCCCCAGATCCTTCTCCAGTATGGATTCCCCCAGTTGTACTCCCCCTAGTATGTACGATGCATGCATATTCTTAGCCCCCAAGTGCATAACTTTACATTTATCAACATTAAACCTCATTTGCCACACAGTCGCCCAGTTAGACAGTGCATTGAGGTCTGCTTGTAAGTTGGAGACATCCTGCAAGGACGTTATTCCACTGCATAGCTTGGTGTCATCTGCAAACACTGAAATGGTACTTTTAATCCCAGACCCTATATCATTTATAAATATATTGAAAAGTAAGGGTCCCAACACTGAACCTTGGGGTACACCACTGATAACCTTAGACCATTCAGAATAAGAATCATTAACCACTACTCTCTGAATTTGGTATTTTAGCCAGTTTTCTATCCATTTACAAATTGATCTTTCCAAGCCTGTAGACTTACCTTACACATTAGCCGTGTGTGGGGAACGGTGTCAAACGCTTTCGCAAAATCCAAGTATACCACGTCCACAGCCACCCCTCTGTCCAAGGTTTTACTTACCTCCTCATTAAATTGAGTTTGAAGAAGTGGTGTGACATCTAGTCTGTTAGTAAATTAGTGATATGGATATGTGAGGAGACTGATTGAGTGAGTTGAGGGGTAGAGACATAGATTTGGGTGTCATCAGCAAATAAATGATATTGAACCCATAGGAAGCCATCAGCTGACCCAAGAAAGAGGTGTAGTTTGAGAATAGGAGAGGTCCAAGAACAGAAGCTTGGGGGACACCAACGGAAAAAGGAAGAGGAGGAGATAGAATTGTAAGTGCTCCTGAAAGGTGCAGTGGGATAGATAGGATGGGAACCAATGAAGAGTACAGCCATGGGGACCAAAGAAATGAAGTTTTTTTTTATAAAGTATTTCACATTTATTTATTCATACCTGTGAAATAAATGACAGTATATTAGGCAAATAAATAAAAATGAATATTTAAACAGTTTTATTTCCTTTGTTTATATGTGTGTGCATGTCCCCAACTCTGAATGAGTGAACTACAGTGTGTTTGTATGTGTGTATGTAAGTATGTTTGTATGAGTGGGCTATAGGCCTATGAGAAGAGAGTTTCAATAATCAAGGGGAGAGATCACTGTGATCAGCCTGAAGTGATGATCCCAATAGTGCTCCCCCACTCTTCTGGAATTAGAATCAACATTTAATCAAGACCTAAACTAGCATACAGTATATTAGCTAGGTTGGATGTGCTTGTTCCTCTTTGCATGTCAAAGTGGATAGCATTTGGTTCTCACGTGAACCAGAACTCGGAGGCAAGGAGATGCAAACAGCAACCACATAGTGTAAAACCATCAAAGATTTTTTTTTTTATTAAAATGATAATAAAACACACAAATAAGGGGGCATGGCTTGGCACGTGGACGAGATGGCTGCCTAAAGAAGGAGCTCCGACACCACGGGGGAGAAACACACATTTTTCAGAGCTTGATCTGCAGTAATGGGTAAATCGGACAACAACTTCCATTTACAAACACTCCGCAATCTCAACTGGGGTGCAATCTCCCTGAACTGTTCTGAACCCAACCCCATTCAGCCAACGAGGCCTCCACATCTCGGGCCTCCCAGCAATCCCCGGGCATAGCGCGGAAGCAAGAGGAGGGAACTCTCAAGCAAAAGCTGCAGGCTGACTAGGAAACGCTGATTAATCTCATACAGCAAGTCCCAAAGATGTCGGACCTGCAGCACATCGCCCCTGATATCAAAGGAGCTCTCAACGACGCAGTCATTGAGCTAAAAGATGAGCTACGAGAAGTATCAGACCACTTGGAGGAGGTGGAACGCGCAGCGGGCCCCCATGATGCGGACATAGGAGAGCTCCAACAACACGCAGCACGGTATCAATACCATATGATCGAACTTCAAAGGAGACTGGAGGACCTTGATAACCGCGGTCGAAAGAGGAATGTAAGGATCAGAGGCATACCAAAGACGGTAAAGCATGATCAAATTCCCTTGGCCCTACAGTCTCTTTTCAACAACCTCACAGAACGAGCACAGGATGCCCCAGTGGAGTCTGAAAGAGCGCACAGAGCTCTTAGGCCCGAAGGGGAGAGAAGGAGATCCACCAAGGGATATCTGCTGTTTTACCGACTACAAACTCAAGAAAGAAGTAGCGATCAGAGCCAGAGATCAGGAGGAGATTCGTTTTAATGGAGCTGAAGTTAAAATCTTTCAAGATCTCTCTCAGATTACTCTGAATCCCCAGAGAGCACTGTGCCCTATTCTGACAGCCCTTAGGGAGCGCTACATTGTCTACAAGTGGCTTATGTGTCACACTTCAGGGACGCGCCTTCACTTTACACACTCCAGCAGACCTCCCTCAATTCTATGAGTTCACCAATCTGCCAGAAATCCCAGTGCCAGAATGGTACCAGGAATTCGTCATACATGAAGCCTGGAAAGACCACCTTCCCCCTGCAACTGACCAGCGCACTCCGAGGAGACGCCAGAACATCACCCCATACAGGCGGGGAAGAAGAGACCAAAATGTTGCTGCAGCACTGGCCAACCCTGAGGAGCTAGATGCAGAGTAATGAGCTACACATTGCCCCAAGGAAGAACTGAAACGAGATATGTACATCTCACAGAGCTAAGTATCTTTCTTTATGAGTACATGCCGTATTGGGATTTCTTTTATCACTGGTTGAGGCTCCTTTCCTTTTTTTTTTCCTTTTTTTTTTACTTGTGCCTCAGCTCCTCTCTGCAAAGCTGCGTAAATGGAATTATCTAAAAGACCTGTACAGCTCTGAACCATACGGAAGCAAGCATCACATACTTCCAGTGAGCTAATCAAGACCCTGCTTCCCTATACACTAACACGTAGCTATGCTTGCCGAGGCACTATTGAAAACACCCTCTCCGTACCTGGGACGACAAGAAATGCACATCACCAATTCGAATGTGATCCGGCCACTTGCCTGATGAAGCCATGCCAGATCTGCCCCATGTAAAATAATAAAGCCATATGTTCATCCCTAGGCAATATTCTCATTCGGTCCTAAAGAAATAAATGTTCTCTCCGTGTCTAGGAGAGACCTGTAAGACTAGTCTGCACTACATAAGCCTAGGCTGGTTGGCCTTCTCTCTCCTGGTCATATACTTTGTTGAGTGGGCGGGAGATGGATCTGAGGGCCTCACTAAGGGTGCCACTCGCTTCAAGAGGAATAACAAAACAAACTGTGATCAGATAGCCATGACCCGAGTTTTGGGCGTGCAACCCTGGATCAACCAAGCAAACTTTGCGGGCTCAACCCGGAGGGACCTTTTAATGATCAACTAACCCTGCCCTTTAACCCCTAGACCCTGAGTTATGTTCTAGGGATGGTTCCCTTGGATCCTTAGGCTGTCTATCGAGCTATCCCTTTGAACATGGGCTCTTATTCTGCAGGGTATTGGCTCCAGTCGTTACGTGACAAATCACACCGAGGTGAGGTGATGCTGACTGGTGGGGGGGACGGGGACAAGCCACCCCAGACATTCTGAAATATAGGAAATCTAACCCCAGCTTAAATCTTTTGTCAATCATAGACCAAAGCTATATTTATCCTACCCAGATCGGGTGTTCCTGAGATAATGGACGCATAAATCTAGACCCAAATAGAAATACAGTGTAACATGGCTCCGCGGTGAGTCCCCCTCCCCTCCTGCAGGTCCCCACTCCTGTGCAATACTAAACGAATGATGCTGCTTAAGCGATGAAATATGATATTGTTATATTCACAGGGTACAGGAGTTCTCAGCGTACTGGATCCTCTAAGGACCCGGCCCCGCTCTACCTCCCCGCCTCTCCACCCTAGATTAACCGCCCTACCCAGGTTTGATTTAATATTATATAATGCTTTATAATGATTCCGTTCAATGGACTACTCATCGTTGACCAGCGGGGAAGGGTGACTTTGCCACTTAAAACTAAGGCCACCCTACAGCAGCCTAGATCTGCCCTCAAATAGGCTGAAAGTTCAATACTAGCTGCTTCACGGGCTCTTCGCAAACTGGCATAGATATTTCTACTCCCATCTGGGAGATAGACGCTACCTAGCCAATCACATTAGCATTATCATTCTAGTGGCTGACGTGTGCCTACCTCTGCTGGCCTTCGAGGTTTTTCTCACATATTGAAGGGTGTGTTTTTTTTTTATTACATTTGTTTAAGTGTTAGCTGATGCCAAACGGTTTACTTTTCTTCTCTTTATGAACCATGACTGACTCTCCAAGGTTCCTCTCCTGTTGGAGAGCCTCCTCTCTTACCCCCGTACCAATCCACTCACCCCCCCCATCAGCCTGGGTACTCCGGACTGTTCTTTTTAAGAGGTTTTTTTATTTAAAGTGAGTAGGGAACTGTTTCCCTGGTACTCACTAGATCCTCTCAGACATCCAACGGACACAACCCCCACCAATCCGTATTAATCCCCACTTCCACGACCTTTCATTCCCATCTGCCCACTACCAATACCCTACCCTACCCCACACATACTCTTTTCTCTCCCCCCCCCCCCCCACCCCGTGTCGACCTCATTGGATCCAACCGCGTTATTGACGCAAATACCCCCGATCTAAAATGCCGGATTTCTTCACCTTAAAAGTGCTCTCATTAAATGCTAGGGGCCTGAACTTCCCCGAAAAAAGGTCTATGACACTCAGAGAGATCCATAAACATTGGGCCCAAATAGCGTTTGTGCAGGAAATGCATTTCAAAGGTCCAAAAATTCCTAAGTTCAGCGTCAAAAACGTCCCGGCACTCTACCACGCTTCCTTGACTATGGGCAAGTCGAAGGAAGTCACGATTTTGCTGTCATGCTCCCTCCCCTTCACCCTAAAAGCGCAACTAACAGATCCAGAGGGCAGATATCTCTTTATCAAAGGAACGCTCTATAACAAACCCGTAACATTTGCCAACATATATGCTCCCAACTGTCACCAGGTCTCCTTTATTAGGGGCATACTTGACCTCCTGATACCATTTCAGGAGGGACTGGTTATACGCGGAGGTGACATGAATGTTCCCCTCCAACCCCATCTGGACTCTTCCCCGGGCTCATCTTGCATCCCATATCGCGCCCTACGTCAAATTAAGCTCCAACTCAACTCCTTAGCCCTACATGACACCTGGAGGACCCTATACCCAGACTCCAAAGACTACACATATTTCTCTCCACCACATCAAAAATATTCTAGATTAGACTATCTTTCTTACCAAAAAAGACCTACATTACTTACATAAAGCAACAATTGAACCTGAACCTATGTATATATCAGACCATCACCCTATTTCAATTACCCTGAAATTCCCACAGACAGAGAAGAGAGACAAGACCTGGAAACTTAATCCGTTTCTGCTTACAGACCCTGCCCACAAAACCCAATTAGAAACAGAGCTAAAAGCTTATTTTGAACACAATTCAACTCCAGAAGTCTCGGAGATGACTGCCTGGCTTGCCCACAAATGCGTCACTCGTGGAACATGTATAGCCCTATCCTCTTGACTCTAAAAAGAAAAGCAGGCAAAGATCAAAGACATGATTGACAGAATTCACTCATTAGAAGTGGCCCATATGCGCTCGATAGGGACCTCGACGCATGACACCTTAGTGAGGGCTAAGAAAGACCTACTAGAGGAATTAGGGAAGCAAGTCAAAAGAAAATTCATACTAACATCCAAAATGTTCTATGAACAAGTGGATAAGAATGGTAAACTGCTGGCCAGACTCCTTCAGGGCAGGAGAATGCAGGCAAATGTCACCCAACTACACAGCCGGACAGGTCGAATTGTACTCCAAACGGATGAAATTGCCTAAGTATTTGTCAACTATTACGAAAAATTATACAATATTCCCGACCCACTGATATCGAACAACCATCCCCTAACACGAACACAAGCCGTCCAGGAGTATCTAACTAGGACAAACATGCCCAAACGAATGCCCAAAAATGCCCTCGCCATGGAGACACCCTTGGCAACTCAAGAATTTCTTCAGGCCACCGAGAATTTGAAACCCAGCAAAAGCCCAGGCCCAGATGAATTAGCCAACCTATATTACAAAACATATCATGACCTACTCGCCACCCATTTTGGGTTCAACTCCCTAGCAAATAAACCTTCCCCTCCCAGGGACCTATTAGAAGCACAAATCACTGTCATTGTCAAACAGGGCAAAGACCACGCACAGCCAGGAAACTACCGTCCCATCTCGCTCTTGAACACGGATGTTAAATTATTCTGAAAAAATCCTGGGTAACAGACTCCTACATTCCTCCCGGACTTAATATCCCGTGACTAGAGTTGACCGAACCCGAACTGTAAAGTTCGGGTCCGTACCAAACTTTGGAGTGTCCGTGACCCGGACCCGAACATTTGAAAAAAAAGTTTGGGCTTGGGTTCTGGGTTCGGGTATTTGATCACGCATGTTGAATAGCTGAAGGGCAGCCAATCAACAAGCGTTTCACTGGTTTGCCCTTAGAAGCCATCACAGCCATGCCTACTAATGGCATGGCTGTGCTTGGCCAGTGCATCAGGTGACCCAGCCTCTGTATAAGCTGGAGTCATGTAGTGCTGCATGTCACATGCTCTCAGGCTAATCTAGGGAGAGGATGCTGCCGGCGCTGTGAGGGACAGATTGCAGATATAACATCTAATCCTGCATTACAGAACGATCTGATTCTGGACTAGGTAGAGATTACTACTACTGCTTTGAGGGACAGATTGCAGATCTCATCCTGCATTACAGAACGATCTGATTCTGGACTAGGTAGAGTCTACTGCTTTGAGGGACGGATTATTGTTCTAAAATCATCTCCTAGTTCTATATGGTCAGGTTCCTGCTGTTGCTGTAAGGGACAGATTATTGTTCTAAAATCCTCGCCTACTCCTATAGGGTCAGGTTCCTGCTGTTGCTGTAAGGGACAGATTATTGTTCTAAAATCATCGCCTATTCCTATAGGGTCAGGTTCCAGATATTGCTGTAAGGGACAGATTATTGTTCTAAAATCATCGCCTACTCCTATAGGGTCAGGTTCCTGCTGTAAGGGACAGATTATTTCTCCAAAATCATTGCCTACTCCTATAGGGTCAGGTTCCTGCTGTTGCTGTAAGGGAAAGATTATTGTTCTAAAATCATCACCTACTCTTATAGGGTCAGGTTCCTGCTATTGCTGTAAGGGACAGAGTATTGTTCTAAAATCATTGCCTACTCTTATAGGGTCAGGTTCCTGCTGTTGCTGTAAAGGACAGATTATTGTTCTAAAATCATCGCCTACTCCTATAGGGTCAGGTTCCTGCTGTTGCTGTAAGGGACAGATTATTTCTCTAAAATCATCGCCTACTCCTATAGGGTCAGGTTCCTGCTATTGCTGTAGGGGACAGAGTATTGTTCTAAAATCATCGCCTACTCTTATAGGGTCAGGTTCCTGCTGTTGCTGTAAGGGACAGATGATTGTTCTAAAATCATCGCCTACTCCTATAGGGTCAGGTTCCTGCTATTGCTGTAAGGGACAGAGTATTGTTCTAAAATCATCGCCTACTCTTATAGTGTCAGGTTCCTGCTGTTGCTGTAAGGGACAGATGATTGTTCTAAAATCATCGCCCACTCCTATAGGGTCAGGTTCCTGCTGTTGCTGTAAGTGACGGATTATTGTTCTAAAATCACCTCCTACTCCTATAGGGTCAGGTTCCTGCTGTTGCTGTAAGGGACAGATTATTGTTCTAAAATCATCTCCTAGTTCTATAGGGAGAGGTTCCTTCTGGTGCTGTAAGGGACAGATTATTGTTCTAAAATCATCTCCTACTCCTATAGGGTCAGGTTCCTGCTATTGCTGTAAGGGACAGATTATTGTTCTAAAATCGTCGCCTACTCCTATAGGGTCAGGTTCCTGCTGTTGCTGTAAGGGACAGATTATTTCTCTTAAATCATCGCCTACTCCTATAGGGTCAGGTTCCTGCTGTTGCTGTAAGGGACAGATTATTGTTCTAAAATCATCGCCTACTCCTATAGGGTCAGGTTGCTGCTGTTGCTGTAAGGGACAGATTATTGTTCTAAAATCATCTCCTACTCTTATAGGGTCAGGTTCCTGCTGTTGCTGTAAGGGACAGAGGATTTTTCTAAAATCATCGCCTTCTCCTATAGGGTCAGGTTCCTGCTGTTGCTGTAAGGGACAGATTATTGTTCTAAAATCATCGCCTACTCCTATAGGGTCAGGTTCCTGCTGTTGCTGTAAGGGACAGATTATTGTTCTAAAATCATCGCCTATTCCTATAGGGTCAGGTTCCAGCTATTGCTGTAAGGGACAGATTATTGTTCTAAAATCGTCGCCTACTCCTATAGGGTCAGGTTCCTGCTGTTGCTGTAAGGGACAGCTTATTTCTCTTAAATCATCGCCTACTCCTATAGGGTCAGGTTCCTGCTGTTGCTGTAAGGGACAGATTATTGTTCTAAAATCATCGCCTACTCCTATAGGGTCAGGTTCCTGCTATTGCTGTAAGGGACAGAGTATTGTTCTAAAATCATCTCCTACTCCTATAGGGTCAGGTTCCTGCTGTTGCTGTAAGGGACAGATTATTGTTCTAAAATCATCGCCTACTCCTATAGGGTCAGGTTCCTGCTGTTGCTGTAAGGGACAGATTATTGTTCTAAAATCATCGCCTAC
>BLSH010159439.1:486428-510466 GCA_018402905.1 Glandirana rugosa
CTTTCTCTCTAGCAGGGTTTTAATTTATTTTTTTTAAAGCTTTACAACCTCTTTAACAGGTAGCCAAGCAATGGTTTTGTGACCCTCCCAAATGGTGGTCTGGCCAGGCCACAACATTTTTAACCACTGGATACACCCCCCTCCTGCCCAGGCCAATTGTTAGTTTTCAGTGCTGTCACACTTTGAATAACAATTGTGCGGTCATGCAGCGCTGTACCCAAACAACATTTTTGATATTCTTCCCACAAATAGAGCTCTTTTGGTGGTATTTAATCACCCCTGGGGTTTATTTTTTTTGCTGCACTAATAATCAGTGTAATGTTCCTTTAACACAAGCTAGTTAACAGCTCTCTTCTCCCTTCATCATGCTGTCAGCATGAGGAAAGGAGTGCCGATAACTGGCTTGTTTATACGTCCATGATCAGCTGTCATTGGCTGACAGATGATCATGTGGTAAAGGTCCCACTGTGATCTGTGATCAGCGGAGTCCGGGGGTGCACAGGCAGCATGATCACAGGAGGATGCCCTCCCAGCAAAGTAAGCCTGCTCTGTAGCAGTCTTTTGGCTATAGTGCAGGGGGAAGGGGTAAATGCAGGGTGTTGGCTGTCCCACCTGTCAAACTCACTCACTGAGTGCAATCAAGCTGATGCACTGAATTGAGGTGCCACTACAGGGTTAATCCATGTGGTGATAAATATATACCGCCTTTCAAATGAACTTTGAAGAGTGATCCAAAAGTAGACTGCTCTTTAGAGAGCACAACAGGTGTGAAAGAGCCCTAAAAGGACAAGTAAAGGTTCTTGTGTGTAGATGAAGAAGGGGGTGGCGGTGGTAGAGGAGTAGGAGGAGGTAGCCAACATGGTGTATTTTTTTTTTTTGTATTGAGGCCTATTCAAAAAAACAAGTATATGAATGGCTGTGTGAGTCCGGTCTAAATGTTTATTCTGCACAAGATACAGACAAGTCTTGTGGGATCCATGCCTGATTCATTTTAATAAAGGTTAGCTTGTCCACGTTGGCTGTGGACAAACGGCTCCGCTTGTCTGTGATAACGCCCCCTGCCATGCGAAACACACGTTCCGAGAATACACTGGCTGCAGGGCAGGCCAGTACCGCCAAGGTATAAAGGGCAAGCTCAGGCCATGTGGCAAATTTGGAGACCCAGAAGTTGAATGGGGCAGACCCATCAGTCAGTATGTGTAGGCGTGTGCACACATACTCTTGCACCATGTTGCTGGAATGCTGCCTGCTAAGATGTTGTCTATCGGCTGGTTGTGCTGTTTGTTGTGGCGGGCTGCTGCCAAAGCTTTGCCACATTTCAGCCATGCTAACCCTGCCTTCTGAGGTGCTGGCGGTGGCACAGCTGCGTTGGTGGCCTCTTCCTCCTCCTCTACCTTCACCTTGTGCTTCCGCTGAGCCCCCGGTGTCATTTGGGAATGCCCTCAGCAGCGCCTCTACCAGTGTGCGCTTGTAGTCGTGCATCTTCCTCTCACGCTCCAGTGAGGGAATTAAGGACGGCACGTTGTCCTTGTAACGGGAATCCAGCAGGGTGGCCACCCAGTAATCAGAGGAAGTTACAATGTGGGCAACTCGGCTGTCGTTGTGCAGGCACTGCAGCATGTAGTCGGCCATGTGTGCCAGGCTGCCCACAGGCAAAGACAAGCTGTCCTCTGTGGGAGGTATATCATCTGTGTCCACTGTATCCCCCCAGCCACGCTCCAGTGATGCCTACGAGCTGCGTTGGGTGACACCCTGCTACAATTCCTCCTCCTCTTCCTCGTCCTCCAAAACTGTGCCCTGGCTTGAATATTTTGGACCTGGCCTATGCTAGTGCAGGAACCCACCCTCCGAGCCACTTGCTAATGACTGGCTTGATAACCGTGGAAATGACCCCTCTTCCTCCTGTGCCACATCCTTTTCCATCATGGCCCGAAGTGTTTTTCAAGGAGACATAGAAGTGGTATAGTAACGCTGAGAACAGCATCATCGGCACTGGCCATGTTGGTGGAGTACTCAAAACACCGCAATACGCTACACAGGTCTCGCATGGAGGCTTACTCGGTGGTGGTGAAGTGTTGCTGTTCTGCAGAGCAACTGACCCGTGCATGCTGCAGCTGAAACTCCACTATTGCCTGCTGCTCGCACAGTCTCTCCAGCATGTGCAAGGTGGAGTTCCACCTTGTGGGCACGTCGCATATCAGGCGGTGAGCGGGAAGGCCGAAGTTCTGCTGCAGCGCAGACAGGCGAGCAGCAGCAGGGTGAGAACGCCGAAAATGCGCACAGATGGCCCGCACTTTATGCAGCAGCTCTGACATATCCGGGTAGTTTTTTTAGAAAATTCTGTACCACCAAATTTCAGCACATGCGCCAGGCAAGGGATGTGCGTCAAACGGGCTCGGCCCAGAGCCGCTATGAGATTTCGGCCATTGTCGCACACCACCAGGCCGGGCTTGAGGCTCAGTGGCGACAACCACTCATTGGTCTGTTGTTCAATGCCCATCCACAGCTCCTGCGCAGTGTGGGGTTTTTTCCCCAAACATATCAGTTTTAAAACAGCCTGCTGTCGTTTCCCCCTGGATGTGCTGATGTTGGTGGTGAAGGTATTACGCTGAGCGGATGAGGAGATGGTAGAGGAGGAGGAAGCGCAGTAGGAGGAGGAGGCAACAGGAGGCAAAGCGAAATGCCCTGCAATTTTCGGTGGTGGAAGGACATGCGCCAAATGGCTAGCCAGCTCAGGCCCACCCGCCACTACATTTGCCCAGTGTGCAGTAAGCGAGATGTAGCGCCCCTGCCCGTGCTTACTGGTCCATGTATCAGTGGTTATGTGGACCTTGCCACTGATGGCATTGCGCAGTGCACACCTGATCTTGTCCCCGACTTGTTTGTGCAGGAAAGGGATGACTTGCCTGGAAAAGTAGTGGCGGCTGGGTACCACGTACTGTGGGACAGCCACCGCCATCAGGTTTTTGAAACTGTCCGTGTCCACCAGACGGAATGACAGCATTTCAAAGGCCATGAATCTTGAAATGCTGGCATTCAGGGCCAGGGATCGCGGGTGGGTAGGGGGGTACTTCCTCTTTCTCTCCAGGGTTTGGGAGATGGACAGCTGTAAGCTTCCCTGGGACCATGTGGAAATGCTTGTGGACGGTGGCAGACATGGTGGCGTTGCTGTCATATCGTCTGTTTGCTGGGTGGCAGGTGACGCTGTCACTGTAGAGGTGGAGGAAGCAGGAGGAGGCCGAGGCCTTTCTTGGGTTTTGAGGTAATTATTCCAATGCAGCTTGTGCCTTGAATTTAGGTGCCTGGTCATGGGGGTTTTGCTCAGGTTGAGAACATTTATGCCCTGGCTATCATTGCACAGCTTGCAAACCACTCGTGTCTTGTCGTCAGTACATTGTCTGAAGAACTGCCACGCGGGGGAACGCCTTTGAGCTGCCTTTGGTGTGCTAGGTCCCTGGGTGCGGTGGCTAGTAGCAGGCATACTGTCTAGGGGACGCTCGCTCCGTTTTGCGACCTGCTTCCTCTTTTGCTGTGCTGGTGCCTCTGTGCGACCCCCACCTCTTCCTCCAAACTCCACACATCACTCGCATGACCCCTCATTCCATGTGGGGTCTAGGACCTCATCATCTTCCACATCATCTTCCACCCACCCTTCACCACTGCCCTCCTTGTCAGTCTGCACACTGAGGCAAGCTGCAGCAGTTGCCACCTGTGTTTCGTCATCATTAGAAATGTGCTGCGCTGGTGTTTCCATGTCCTCATCCTGCAACAGAAGTGGTTGGGCATCGGTGCACTCAATGTCTTCCACTTCTGGGGCAGCGCTATGTGGATGGCCCATGGAAAGCACACCAGCAGAGTCATCAAAAAGCATAAGAGTCTCTTGCAGGACTTGGGGCTCAGACTGCTTGGCTAATTTACAAGGGGCTGAGGTGAAAGACAGATGGCCATGGGGTTCAGGTGCCAACTCTGAGCTTCCATCAAGGGACCGGGAGGGAGACAATGTGAAGGAACTGGAGGCATTGTCAGCCACCCAATCTACTATCGCCTGTACTTGTTCTGGCCTCACCAATCTTTGAGGGGCATTCTGGCCTACCATATACCGGTGAAGGTTCTGTTGGCTACCTGAGGAAGGTGTTTCCCTTGTGCGTGTAGCTGGCACACCTCGACCACGTCCTCTCCTTCCAACAGGAGGTTCACCAACACCA
This sequence comes from Glandirana rugosa, assembly GCA_018402905.1. NCBI lineage: Eukaryota > Metazoa > Chordata > Amphibia > Anura > Ranidae > Glandirana > Glandirana rugosa. Next base: position 490,634 of record BLSH010159439.1, read on the forward strand.
GCAGCAGCAGCACCATGATTACATCCCTTATTTGCTCTCCTAATTGGGCCTGCAAATGTATTATGTAGCCCTATGTAAGTATTTATTAATACCAATTAATACCTTTTTTTTTTTTTTTAAACCCCAACGTAGCTGGACTTTTTATTTTGGTGCAAGAAATGCACTGCTCACACCAACAGCTGGAAACTCTCCCTTTAGAACTAGGAGATGATTTTTCATCAATGTGTCACTTACAGCAACAGCTGGCCCTATAGGAGTAGGCAATGGTTTTTGAACAAGAATCTGTCCTTCTAAGCAGAAGCCTCTACCTAGTGCAGTCAGATCACTCAAAGCAGCAGTATGTGAAATCTCAAATTACTCCCACAATCTGATCGTTGTGTAGGATCCCACAATCTGATCGTTGTGTACGCATGTAACAATCGTTGTGTTAGGCAGGGTTTGATCTGCAATGTGTCACTCAAAGCAGCAGTATTTGAAATCTCAAATTCCTCCAACAATCTGATCGTTGAGCACGATCGTATCGATCGTTGTTTTATGCAGAGTTTGATCTGCAACTCAAAGCAGCTGTATGTGAAATCTCAAATTTCTGCTATCTGTCCTCAGAGCAACAGCACAGCAGTAGTAAAGTAATCTATCTCAGGATGCAGGATCAGATGTTGTTAAAATGTCTCTAATCTCTCCCTGACGCCGTCAGCTACCTCTCCCTACAGCTAACCCAAGAGCATGTGACTGCAGCATCAAGTGACTCCATCTTATATAGAGGCTGGGTCACATGATGCACTGGCCAATCACAGCCATGCCATTAGTAGGCATGGCTGTGATGGCTTCTAAGGGCAAACCAGTGAAACGCTTGTTGATTGGCTGCCCTGCAGCTTCTCAACACGTGGAGTAAAATACCAGAACCCTGAACCGAACCCGAACGTTTTTTGAAATGTTCGGGTGTGGGTCCCGGACACCCTAAAGTTCGGTACGGACCTGAACGTTACAGTCCGGGTTCGCTCAATACTACTGATTACCACTTTAAGCAAGTTGCTAGCAGGCTTCAGCACTTCTTGAAGCTTATTGAAAGACTGCTAGCAGCTTGCTTAAAGAGGTTGTAACCCTAAACAAACAGAAAAAATACTGTTCCTTTATAGCAGGTAAAACAGCATAGTGCTTGTGTGATTTAATCTGTCCCTTTCTATGCTGTAAAAAAACCTGGTTGATCCTGCCTGTTCCTGTGTCCCCCTTGGTGTGCTGACCACGGTAGTCATGACTGCTGTTCGATGATACCGTGGTCAATTTACATGCCTCCACCATCCCACTGTCTTTCCGCCTCCCCCTCCCCCTCCCTGCCTGTTGGCTCCTGTGTGCAAGCGATCCCCTCCCCTCCTGCCGCTATTAGTAGGAGTAGGATTACTGGCAGCCCCTCTGTTATAACAAGGTATACTACACAGTGAAAATGTTTGCTTAAAATGATGCCTTCTTTTAGATCACCTCCGTGCAGTCACTTGACCTCCAACCACTCTCCTTCTCTGATCTAAGGGCTACACTGGGAGGGGCTGAGCACATAGCACAGCTGTCATGTGCGCTCCCAGCTGACGTCAGAGGGGGATCTCTGCTCCTCCCACTGTAGCACTTAGATCAGGGAAGGAGAGCAGCGGGAGGTCACGTGACCACACAGGCATCACTTTTAACAATGTACACTGTGCAGTATAACAGAGCGGCTGACAGCAGGCACATGGGGGGAAAGTAGTTCCGGCACCTCCAACACTGAATGTATGTGTTGGCAAGGGGTGCTGGGGTGTCCTGGAGGGTCTATTGATGCTGGCTACTGGGGGGTCTATTGTTGCTGAGGAGGTCTATGGTGACTGGTGGGGGGATCTATTGTCACGGGGGGTCTTGGGGGTCAGTTGTTGCTGGGAGGCGTCTACTGTTGAGGTAGGGGTCTATTGATGTTGTCTGCCAGGAGGTCTATTACTGCATGGAAGGTCTTTTGTTTCTGGGAGGTGGAGATCTGTTGCTGGCTGCAGGGAATCTAAATTATTGCTTTTCTTTTCATTATAAATAAATTCCATACACATTACTTAGTGACACAAAATGATACTTAAGTCTGTATTTTCTAAAAGGGACAGTACTGGCAAAAAGGTCTGCCAAAGGACGGCGCTTGGAGGTGGGTAGAGAGTGGAATCAAAGAACGGTGCTTGGAGGTGGGTAGGGGTTGGAACCAAAGGACGGTGCTTGGAGGTGGGTAGAGAGTGGAACCAAAGAATGGTGCTTGGAGGTGGGGATAGAGTGGAACCAAAGGATGGTGCTTGGAGGTGGGTAGGGGGTGGAACTAAAGGACGGTGCTTGGAGGTGGATATCGGCAGAACCAAAGGCTGGTGCATGGAGGTGGGTAGGGGTATAGACAAGGGGGTGACTCATAAGTGGGGAGTACATATTCTCTAAGAAAAAAAAGCTCTGGTTGGCAGTAATCCTACTTTGACTTTACAACCACTTTAGGCAATCAGCACTTCCATGAGGATCTGTGTTCAACATTTACAAACTGGAGCTGAATGGTTCTTTAAAAGCTTCATCAACGCTTGCTGTAAACGTATTGAACAGTACTTGTGCTAATGCCAAAAATTATTTGCACATGGGAGGCTCCAGCAATTCAAAAGAATTCCATTTTTGAAATGGCTGTTCTTCAGTAGCAACACCACCTCACAGCTCTACTAACCAGCGGCCACTGGAGACTGCAAAACACAAACAAAAAGAAGTGTGCACAGGCTTTGCTGTATTTCTCTTTAACCACTTCAGCCCCGAAAGGTTTTACCCCCTTAACGACCAGGCCATTTTTTTTCGATACGGCCCTGCGTTACTTCAACTGACAATTGCACGGTTGTTCGACATTGTACCCAAATAAAATTGATGTCCTTTTATTCCCACAAATAGAGCTTTCTTTTGGTGGTATTTGGTCACCTCTGCGGTTTTTATTTTGTGTATGCTATAAACAAAAAAAAGCAACAATTTTGAAAAAAAAAACATTTTTTACTTTCTGCTATAAAAAAAATGTAACTAATCAAATGTATCCATCAATGTAGGCCAATATTTATTCTGCTACATATTTTTGGTTAAAAAAATCCCAATTAGCGTATATTTATTGGTTTGCATAAAAGTTATCCCGTCTACAACCTACGGGTAGATGTAGGGACTTTTTTTCTGGTAATGGCGGCGATCAGTGATTTTTAGCCAGACTGCGACATTGCGCCGGAAAAATTGAACCCTAAGTGACACTTTTTGGGGACCAGTCACACCACTACAGTGATCAGTGCTGAAAAATGCACTCTCACTGTATAAATGACACTTGCAGGGAAGGGGTTAACATCAGGGCCGATCAAAGGGTTAACTGTGTTCCCTCAGGGTGTTTACTAACGGTGTGGTGGATGGACTGACAGGAAGAACAAAGTAATCACTGTTCCTGATAACTAGGAACAGACAATCTCTGTGTACTTCCCTGTCAGATTGGGGATCTGTTTTTTTTTTAATAGGCAGATCCCTGTTCTGCCTCTCTGTGGAGCGATAGCGGGTGGCCGGTGGACATCGGTTCTGTTAGGCCCAAGCATTGGCTCCCTCTCCGTGCAGCAGGCCCACAGTATTTACTACATGAAACAATGTAGAGGTACATTGTTTCGCGCAATACTGCCGCAGTATATATGCGGTGGGCTGTCTTTACGTAGTTGATAAAGTGAAAAACAACTAAAATCAGTACCCTCACAAGCAAAGGTTAAACAGGGCTTGTCATCCATATTGCAATGTTGCACACGAGGTTCCTATAATCGACCCTCTGTATAAGCTCCAGCTGTCTGCGTGGGAGGCTGACTCGGTCTGAAAGCAGCTGCCACTGTGCTTTGTCCTAAGTGTGTTGACTGATCTCTCAAACAAGGAAGTTCCTCGTCCACTGGCCTAGTCAGTGCCGTGCCTGCAGCCACGTGATATGGATAGCTGGGTGCTGATAGGGTGTGCAGGCTATTGCTATGAGGGAGGCGTGGCCTTTTTTCAGGTCCAGCTGCTTTTGGACCGAGTCAGCCTCCCACCCAGACAGCTGGAACTTATACAAAGGGATGATGATAGGAAACTGGTGTGCAACATTGCGATGGGGAGATGTGGATGACAAGCTCCATTTAACCTTTGCTCGTGAGGGTTCTGATTTTAGTTTGTGGGCAAGGCCTACTTGCCCTGCAAGTAGGGGTACCTTTCACGTGGATTGCGCTCATCAATGCCCAGGACCAGGCAGAGCCTGACGTCATGTGAAAAGTCTAACATTAAGGCAGTTCCCCAACTTAGAGATGAGCCATCACACTGTGCCCAGTAAAAGTGCAGAGTTCTTTCAGAAAAGTACTGTCCCGTGTCACTACACACTGTAACTTGATGTATGTTGCATTAGGAGGGAAGCTGTGGAGCCAGCGCCCTCCCCACCAGTCTAGCGCACCCCTGTTACCTCACTGCCAGTAACAAAATGGGGTCCCACTGTGCATATAGTATGGACCTTATGTGTGCACTTTTTAACTACTTTACTCCTGTACCCACGTGGCCAAGCCATGGATCTCCTTGATGTGAGTTTGGCTCCGGCTGCTACTGGAATCCAACCACTAGGGAAGGGCCAGAACATCCACCCTCTACCTCTAACTTTAAGTTACCACACCTAACAACTGGTTTCTTTGTGTCTTTGTGTTTGTATAATAATAAAAAAAAATAATAAATAAATAAATAAATAAAAAGGGGCAGACTCGATGGACTACTCAGTCTTTTTCTGCCGTCACTTTTCTATGTTTCTATGTTTCTCAAACTAGTGCTTGGTTACCCATAGCAACTGCATCCCTTCCTGCTTAATTTGCCAAGTAGACCTTTGTAGCGGCTAAACTTGATACCTCACAAGTGCTTTCCAGACCCTGTGTCAGGAAAGGCTCATTTCTGTTCACAGAAGACTTGACCATGGCCAATTTACAGGTGCACAAATGCCAGACGGGCTATTTAATCTGCTCTGGGGCCTTAAGTCCTTTCCATTTGGTCTACTACATTTCCTGAATACCCACTACCTGTACCTGTGTTGACTCCCTGTTAAGCCTCGTACACACGCGTTGATTGTTGGACAACCGAACGTCCAACTTTTGTCCAAATTAGCTGTTGGCAGTTTAGTCTAGCTTACCTATGGTAGTCAAGTACTCAGCCAACAAAGCTGAACATAGTAACATGTTACAAGCGTATAAAGTGGAAGTTCAGGTGAATGTGATTTGTGAATTAGGAACAAAGGTTTACACGACCGAACACTTCCTGGATTCCTAGCATGCGTGTTAGCACATTTAACTTCTTGTTGGCCAACTTCTACACACATGAGCCAACAATTGGCCAACGCCTTGTTGGCCAACCAAAGTTTTCTAGTCTTGTCAGCCAACTTCTGTTGGACGATAATTGTACCATGTGTACGGGCATTTATTGGCTTGATCTGCTCCTGCCTCTGCCTAAACGTTGCCTATACCAACCCTTGGCTTGTCTTTGTCTCTGCTCCTTCTTCCTATCCGCCCATCTGCTTGCCGTTACTGACCCTGGCCGAACTTTGATTACTCTTCTGCCAGCCATTTGTACTTGGTCTGCCTTTCTGTTGCCGACCCAGTCTGCTTGACCCTGTTTACCTGCATCTGAATCTGCTGATCTGTGCCTATCTCCTGTTCTGTTCTTCCATCACGTACAGCCTGCTCTTCAGCAACTTGCAGCTCGCTCTTCAGCAATGCACAGCCTGCTATTCAGCAATGCACGCAATGCTCTTCAGCATCCAGCAATGGAAGACCAGTCAGGCACTCATGCTCACTCTGTGCTCAGATGCTCCTGTCACTTTACCAGGGTTCCTGAGCCAGAAGTGTAAGTGAAGCCTACCTCCACATGTCAGGCTCCACCACAGGTACATTGCACCCTGGTTCTTTTGATACGCCAGCACTAACATGCACCCCTTTGAATAACTTCAAAATAGGTTGAGAACAGTTGATGCAACTTTGCTTGAATAGTTTCCAGCAATACAGTTCATTGTGAACAGAGTCCATATCCTGACCCTAACTACAAATGAATAACTGCCCAGGCATACTTCTACAAAGTAATAGTCCATACTGCCATTTCCCATGCTTGGGTGTTCCTTGGAACCTCGGTGTCTTCTTCACACGATTCATAGCATGTCTTGCCCAAGGGTTGATGCAAAACCAGTGAACAAGCGAGAGCGAGCCCCAGACCCAGCCTTCTCCTATGTTTATATCATTGGTGAGTAGGCTAGATCCAAAAAGCCCAGGAACTGAGACACACATGTTAACTCCCCCCTCACCCCTCTCAGCCTGGGCCAGCCACTAACTAGCTGATGCATAGTTACAAAGTTAGCCTTGTTGAAAAAAGACACCATCTAGGCCATCTAGTTCAACCAATAAAAAAAATAACATACAATCCCATATACACAATCCTTCACCCACAGTTGATCCAGAGAAAGGTAAAAAACCCCAGCAAAGCGTGATCCAATTTGCTACAGCAGGGTAACAAATTCCTTTCGGATACCACAATCGGATATTCCCTGGATCAACTTTGTCTATAAAATGTTAGTACCCAGTTCTATTATGTAAATTTAGGAAAGAATCCAGGACTTTTTCAAAGCAATCTACTGAGCTGGCCAGAACCAACATGGAGGGAGTCAATTCCACATTTTCAGAGTTCTAACTGTGAAGAAACCTTTCAGTATTTGGAGATTAAATCTATTTTCCTCTAGACGTAAAGAGTGATCCCTTGTCCTCTGTGATGACCTTAAAAATTCAGTTCCTCCAATCTTTCCTCATAGCTGAGCTCCTCCATTCCTCTTAACAGTTTGGTTGCTCTTCTCTACACTTTCTCCAGTTCCCAGATATACTTTTTGTGAACTGGTGCCAAAACTGAGCTGCATATTCCAGATGAGGTCTTACTAATGATTTGTACAGGGGCAAAATGATGTCTCTCTCTCGGAGTCCATACCTCTCCTAATTCAATCAAAGATTTTGCTCACTTTGCAAACCGGAGCTTGCCATTGCATGCTATTATCATGTTTATCATCTACCAGAACACTCAGATCCTTCTCCACTATGGATTTCCCCAGTTGTACCCCCCCCCCCCAATATGTATGATGCATGCATATTCTTAGCCCCCATAACTTTACATTTATCAACATTAAACCTCACTTGCCACATACAGTGCCTTGAAAAAGTATTCATATCCTTTGACATTTTCCACATGTTGTCATGTTACAACTAAAAACATAAATCTATTTTATTGGGATTTTATGTGATAGACCAACACAAAGTGGCACATAATTGTGAAGTGGCAGGAAATTGACAAAATAAATAATTTTCAAATTCTTTTTACACATAAATATCTGAAAAGTGTGGTGTGCATTTGTATTCAGACCCCTTTACTGTGATACCCCTAAATAAAATCTAGTGGAACCAATTGCCTTCAGAAGTCATCTAATTTGGGGGGGGGGGGTGGTGGTGACCGAAGACAACCCCTGTGTACTGCAGCCTCTGCTGCCTCTAACTGACACCAGACATTGGCTCCAGATCACGGGTCACCGCCGCTATGTCTTGCCATTGGAAGGAGCCGACACAGCTGGGCAAGCTGTCTGACTTCTTTCCTCCACTCTCTCTCAGGCCACAACAAAATGGAGGCGCCGCCTGCTCCATGAGTCCAAGTGAAACAGCCGCAGACTCCCACAGTGCTCATAAACATCCACAAAAGAGCCATGCATCAGCCTCTGGTCACTGGGTCCTCATCTGGAGCCTCCAGCCCTTCCCCCAGGAGTCCAGTGAAGGCAAGGGACTCCCCAGCCCGGCACCAAGCTGAACACAACATGGAGGTGAGTGGGGCCCAGTCAGCTTCAGAAGCTTTCCAACCTCCTCCCCATGACCCCATTGACTCCTTCCCCACTCTGGGCCAACCTGTATCAGATACAATGCTTAAAGACATGCTAATATCCCTATGGCATCACTACATGCTGATATTGTCTCAGGGGTAACACAGTGCTAAACAGATGTCCATGCCATGGGAGAAAGGATAGATCATATTGAAACCACAATGGGTGAATACTCCTCATCCTTTAACATGCTTGTTGATGCTCACTGTCAGGAGAGACGAAGAGGCCATGTATCCGTAAGAAAGGATACAGTGCGCAGAAGCATGCACGAACAAACAGCCGATACGAGCGTTAGAGCGCACGCGCGACCGGGAGGTGCGCGTTCCCATTCGTAACCATTCTTGGCGCCAAAGGGACTATTTAAACCCAACAGTGACATGGGATCAATGCCGTTTGGTCTACAACGTTCCTATGATTCCTGCTATCCATTTCCCTGCTGAACTTGTTCCTTTGATCTACTGGCTTGATCCTGACATCACCTGCTCTTCCAAGACAGACGGGGCTTCCATGAGCTGTTTCCCAGAGTTCATCCACTGCTCCATCAAGCTGCTTCTTCAGCCCTGCCTGTGACTACCTGTGTTCCTGTCAAGCACTCGTGCCATTCTGCACTCTTGAGCTTCCTGTCCACTATATCAGGGGTTCCTGAGTCAGGATTGTAAGAGAGGCTGTCCTTGGCATCTGCAGACTCCACCACAAGGTACGTGACAGTACCAAACGGCCATGTCGGAGTCTGCGCAGGGGACCTCTCTGATGGACAACTTGTGTGCAGGATGGCTACACCCATTTGGAAGAAAATGTCCTGGAGCTTTCTTCTTCCTCCACACCTGGAACCAGTTGCTCCGCTACTACCACCAGCACCACTTCAGCTCCTACAGTGGTCATGTTACCTCCTGAGCCAAGGGTTCCCACACCCCAAAAATTCAGCAGTGAACGCAGCAAGTTTCAAGCATTCCGCAATGCCTGCAAACTTTACTTCACCTTGCAGCCACGGACATTCTCACTTGAAGCCACTAAAGTGGGAATCATTATCTCTTTGCTGCAAGGGGAGCCACAATCCTGGGCCCATCGCCTTTTGGAGCAAAAGGCTGCATCTCTGGCAGATCTGACTTCCTTCTTCCATGCCATGTCTCAACTTCATGAAGACCCGCAGCAGACTGTTACTGTGGAGGCCGCCTTGCACGCTCTACAGCAGGGGCGCAGAGCAGCAGAGGACTATGTCTCTGAATTCAGGCGTTGGAGTTCTGATACCAACTGGAACGACGCTGCTCTGTGCTACCAGTTCCGGTTTGGACTCTCTGAGGCCTTGAAGGATGAGCTGGCCCGAGTCGGTATTCCCCGGTTGCTAGACGCCCTCATAAATCTATCAATGCAGATTGAGCAGCGTCTCCGGGAATGAAGATCTGAAAGGGGAGCAGGCCTACGACCCACATGGATGCTTCCTCGTATTCCCAGCTACGCCAGCGCAGCATCACCTTCTTCCTCTGCAGTTGGGACTTCTTCGCCCTTCCCTATTGACCGAAGAACGCCAACCCCAATGAATGCACAACCTCTGTCTGTACTGTGGTGACCCTGGACATTATGTGAGGACATGCCCTGAAAAACTTTCGTTAATGTTTGTCCACCTGAAGTTTTGTCCCCCATTCTCAGCAACTCCACTCACATCAGTTTACCTGTCTCGTTGCAGCTCCCAGGAAAGAATATTCAGGTCCCCGCCATTATTGACTTCAGGGTCTGCAGATGTTTCATGGACTCTGCCACCAAACACCAGATTCCGTTGCAAGCCAAGGCCCAAGGAATGGCAGTACATCTTGCTGATGGGACAGTTATTAAATCAGGACCAGTAACCCATGAGACAGTTCTGCTACCTCCTTCCATCTCGGGTGAACACCAAGAACTGTTACGCTTGGACATTATTACTTCGCCCCTGTTTCCAGTTATCCTTGGCATGCCCTGGCTGCAAGCACACAACACTCATATTGACTGGGCCACAGGGAGGATTGAATTACAGTCACCATAATGCCTTCAGAACTGTTTCCTGAAAGACACTCACCAAGCTTCAACTCTGCTGTGCCTGGACAATGACCCAGACCTCAAGGCCTGCCAGCTTGTTCCCACGGTTTACCATTACTTCCGGCATGTATTCAGCAAGAAGGAAGCAGAGACTCTTCCCGCTCACAGGCCATATGACTGCCTCCATCGAACTGTTGCCTGGTGCTGAAGTTCCTTTCGGTAGAATCTTTCAGCTCTCCGAATTGGAACTTGGTGCCCTTAACACTTTTATATTGATGACAATTTAAAGAAGGGGTTTATTTGCCCCTCTACATCTCCGGTGCAGGTATCTTCTTCATAGAGAAAAAAGACCATACTCTGCGAACTGCATAGACTACGGAGAGCTGAACAAGATCACCATCAAGAACCGCTACCCCCTTCCGTTGGTTTCTGAGCTCTTCCAACGCCTTGGAACAGCAGTCATATTCACGAAGTTGGATCTCCATGGTGCCTACAACTTGATCCGCATCCGGGAAGGCGACGGGTGGAAGACTGCTTTTCACATTCTTTTTGGGCATTACGAATACTTAGTAATGCCATTCGGACTCTGCAACCCCCCATGTCACATTCCAGCATTTCATAAACAATGTGTTCATAGACTTTCTAGATCTGTTTGTTAGCATCTATCTGGATGGCATTCTGATCTTTTCAGCATCCCTGGAGGAGCACCGCGGCCATGGTGAAAAAGTGCTGGGCCGGCTGCGGCAACATGGACTATATGCTAAACCAGAAAAATGTGTGTTTGAGCGGCAGTGCATCCAGTTCTTGGGGCTCATTGTATCGGTCAAAGGCATCAAGATGGATCCCGAGAAAGTATCCGCTATCCTGGATTGGCCCACACCCACTGATCACAAAGGGACCCAGCACTTCATCGGGTTCGCTAACTTTTATCGGAAATTCATCAGGGGATTCTCAGCCATAATCGCCCCATCACCCAGCTGACCAAGCAAGGTGTCCGGTTCTTCTGGTCAACAGAAGCACAGGCAGCTTTCAAATCTCCCAAGAATCTGTTCACTTCTGCTCCTGTACTCAAGCACCCTGATCCAGTGCTACCGTACGTCTTGGAGGTGGACGCATCTGAGATGGCAGTAGGGGTAGTGCTGTCCCAAAGACAGGGCGCCAAGGCTCTTTTGCACCTGGTTGCTTTCTTCTCCCATAAGCTATCTACAGCAGAGAGGAATTATGACTTAGGTGATCGAGAGCTGTTAGCTATTAAAGCCGCTTTGGAGGAGAGGTGGTACTTGTTGGAAGGGGCTGCTCACCCGATCTTGATCTATACGGACCACAAGAATCTTGAATATTTAAGAATAGCTAAGAGACTAAAACCACACCAGGCCAGATGGGCACTTTTCTTTTCAAGATTCACCTTCCACATCACGTATAGGCCTGGATCAAAGAGTATTAAACCAGATGCGCTGTCTCGCATGTACAACGAATCAGAGGATCCATCAGCCCCTGATAACATCCTGTCTGCTGGGAACTTTCTGCTGCTTCAGGAAGACCTGCTGTCCCAGGTCAGGTGAGCCTCAGTAGGTGAGTCCGCTTCTTCCGAAATTAACTTACAGTGGAAAGATGGCCTACTGTGGCATAATGACAAAATCTTTGTACCCGAGAAAGTGTGAGTCGTTGTCCTTGAACTTTGTCATGACCATGAACTGGCAGGACGTTTCCGGGTCTGTGAAACTTCAGAGCTACTTCAACGTATGTGTTGGTGCATCCGAAGCAAGAGCAGCAAAACCAGAGCCTGGGGTTTGTTGAGGCCTCTCCCTGTGCCTGAGAGAGCTTGGAGAATGATCTCAATTGACTTTGTTGTAGAATTACCCCCATCAGAAGGTTTTTCCACCATTTTTGTAGTTGTGGACCGATTTACTAAGATGGCACATTTTGTACCACGCCTTCCACTCCTGAAACTGCAAAGGCATTTATCAAGGAAATCATAAGACTTCATGGGGTACCAGCTAATATTGTTTCAGACAGAGGGGTGCAGTTTACCTCCAAGTTCTGGAAGGCATTATGTAAAACTCAGAAAATTGAACTCTCCTTTTCCTCAGCATATCACCTGCAAACAAATGGCCAGACAGAAAGGACCAATCAAACCCTGGAACAGTACCTCCGCTGTTTTTCCTCTTTCTCGCAGGACAATTGGGTGTCATTGCTCCCATTGGCAGAATTTGCATATAATAACTCTGTGCACTCAGCTACCAATCAATCACCGTTTTTTGCTAATTACGGCTTTCATCCAACCTTTCTTACTGATGTCTGTCCTGAAAGTTTGGTTCCAGCCGTACAGGAGACGGTGAACTTCTTTGACGAAAATAATAAACTCTTACGAGGAACTATGTTGAAAACTCAGGAAGAGAATAAGAGAATCTTTGACAAGAAGAAATGGGGTGAACTAAGTTTGAACCCAGGCAAATTGGTTTGGCTACCCACGGTGAACCTAAAAATGGCCTGTCCATCAAAGAAATTGGGTCCGAAGTCTGTGGGTCCATTCCCAATAAAGAGAAGGATCAACAGTGTGGCCTATGAGTTGGAATTACCGGAATCATTGAAAATTCATCCAGTATTTCATGTCAGTTTGTTGAAACCTGCAGTCACTGATTTCTTTCCAGGACGAAGGACCACCCCGCCCAGGCCAGTGTTAGTGGATGGTGAAGAGGAGTTTGAGGTGGAAGCCAATCTGGATTGTAGGAAAAGGGATAACCAGGTCCAGTACCTTATTAAATGGAAAGAATATGATCCCGAAGAAGACTCAGGTGAGCCTGAAAGCAACACCCATGCCAAAAAACTGGTTCAGGCTTTTAAGAGATCCCATCCAGGTAAACTTGCCCGGTTGGGCATCCGGAGGCTGCCTATTGGGGGGGGGCAATGTCAGGAGAGACGGAGAGGCCGTGTATCCGTAAAAAAGGATACATGCACGAACGAATGGCCGGGATGATCGTTTGTGCGCACGCGCAACCGGGAGGCACGCATTCCCGTTCGTAACCGTTCTTGGTGCCAAAGGGACTATTTAAACCCGACAGTGACATGGCATCAATGCCATTTGGTCTACAATGTTCCTGTGATTTCTGCTATCCATTTACCTGCTGAACTTGTTCCTTTGATCTACTGGCTTGATCCTGACATTGCTGCCTAGCCACCTGCCTTGACCCCCGGATATTCCTGATGATTCTCCTGCCTGCTCCTTGGTACCTCGCTGCCAGCCAGTTGCTGACCCGGCCTGTGTCCAACCATTCTTCTGCCTGCTCCTTGGTTCCTGATCTGCCTGCCTGATATCTGACCCGGTCTGCCCCTGGACTTCTCATCCAGCACCACCTGCTCTTCCAAGACAGACGGGACTTCCATCAGCTGTTTCCTGGAGTTCCTCCACTGCTCCATCAAGCTGCTTCTTCAGCCCTGCCTGTGACCACTGCACCTGTGTTCCTGTCAACCACTCATGCCATTCTGCACTCTTGAGCTTCCTGTCCCCTATATCAGGGGTTCCTGAGTCAGGATTGTAAGAGAGGCTGTCCTCGGTATCTGCAGACTCCACCACCAGGTACGTGACACTCACCCAGAGCACATGGAAGAAATTGCCTGGCTAAAAGACAAAATAACCAACCTAGAGGTCAGGTCGAGAAGGAATAATATTAAAATCAGGGGCATTCCAGAAGCCGTGGCTACACCCCACCTGCAGCAATATGTGCACACTTTATTCGCTTCTCTTATTCTGTCATTGTCAGCCATAGAGCTCACAATAGACAGAATTCATTGGGTGCCAAAACGCTCCTTTCTTTCTGCTGACACACCAAGAGATGTCCTGCTAAGGGTGCATTATTAGCACATGAAGGAGCAACTGCTTGCCGCTTTCTGCAGAGCCGACACTACTCAGGAGCAGTATGCTTCACTACAACTACTCCCTGACCTCCCCATGCACACCCTACAGAGACACTGGAACCTGGTGACTATCACTAAAGTGCTACGGAATCACCAAATTCTACACAAGTGGAAATATCCAGCCATTACATATAACAGAGCCACAACAGACAGAGAAGTTCTGTTCACCCTCCTGCCCCCCCCACTATGTTAGTAGGATCACATGCTCACAGATCTACTATAATATCCTTTTCTTATGGCTACCTCATGTTGTTTTCATCTTTATTAACATTGGTTTTCTCTTCTACACCGCTACCTGGTACACGCATTACTTCTGGTCAACATGTGTCTATAACCAACCGAATCTGCACTCCTGCCTTCCCTGCACTTATCTTTAAGAAGAATGATCATATTTCTATTCCTCCAAGAGACAAACATCCCGGAATACCAGTGACATCCCCATCTCAGAAGAACAATCCCCCTGTGACTCTCATGTCTGCCACAAAAGTGAGTAACCCACCAACACTACCACCTACTCCCCCACTACACCTCCAATGACCATTAACTTAATTCCAGGGGTCTGAATCATCCAGCTAAATGATTCTCCCTGTGGAAATAGGTGGCCAAACATAAGGCTGATATTCTGAGCATCCACGAGACCCATTTCTCAGTGTCTCAAACCCCCAGTGCTCCCACGGAGACTACACACATGTGTTTGTGGCCTCTGCCCAAGAGAAAAAGAGAGGCATTCTCTTAGCCATGAAGCTTAGCCATCAAGAACACTCTGGCCTTCCAACTCAAGGATTCAGTGTTAGACACAGAGGGCAGACACATTAGCCTTACTTGCGACATCAATGAACAACCCTATACCTTAGTGCACGCTATGCACCAAACTCTCACCAACTTTCTACATAAACGTTTTCACTGGATCAACACCATTAAATATGGTAACCTTCTCATGTAGGGAGACTTTTACCTAACCTCAGACCCACTCATAGACTCTAAAGCCGGCACTGAAACATGTGTATTCCCTGTTTACATTCACTGCTCTATAAGGAGAATGTCTATGGCGCCTGGAGATGCCAACACGCAAGTGAGAGAGACTACACCTTTTTCTCCTTGAGACACCGTACTTATTCTCGCATTGATATGTTCCTGACAGACAAGTGGTTGCTCCAGTGGGTGTCTACGACACAAATTTATGATATAACATGGTCGGACCACGCTGCAATATCTTTGACATTTTTAGAAAAAGGCCCCCCCACGACTTCTATCTGGAGTTGCAATACTAGGCTCCTCCAAGACAAACACTATTCTCACGTGATCTCTTAGCATCTCCAAGATTCTTTAGCCTCAATGAAACATCAGTTACCGATCCATACATTCTGTGGAACGCCGACAATGCTTACATAAGAGGCATCCTCATTCAGCAAAGGGCTAGAGCTAAGAAACAGTATACTTCCAAACTTAACTCAATACTTTGTGAAATTCACAAATTAGAATCCTGTAATAAACAAAATGCTACCCCTAATGCATCCTCCAATCTCTCACAAGTTAGAGAGGAACTAAGAGTTCTACTAACACAACAATATGGTAAACACCTCAGTAGGCTGAAAATGTAATCTTATGCCAACTCAAACAGAGCAGGCAGATATCTTGCTAACCACATCAAAGCAGTAAGAACTATATTTAGAATAGCCCACTTGATCCACCCCAGTCTCCACCACAAAGTGACTAACCCTAAAGAAATAGCTGATCAATTTGCTGACTACTACAGCCCACTCTATAATTTGAAAGACGATCCACATACACCACAACCAAAATTTCTACACAAACTCAGACTCCCTCGTCTCACTAAGACCCAACTTCAGACACTAAACAAGTCCTTTAGGGAGCTAGAGATCAGGAAAGTAGTCACTTCCCTTCCTAATGGGACATCCCCAGACCCTGACGAACTTTCCAATAAATACTTCGGAATCTTCATCACCGCTCTTATACCTTACTTACAACATGTTTTCGCAAATGCTGCCCTCACTGCCTCCTTCCCTTCAGAGATGCTGAGAGCTTATGCAGTTACGATCCCTAAGCCAGGGAAAGACCCAATCACACCAATTTACTGTAATTTTGCCGTGATTTGCGTAGCGATTTAGCCACGATTTTGGACAGGTCAAAAGGTCACCAATGTAAAAAGCAGAAAAATGCCTGTAATCTGCATAAAAAGAAGCTCATGTACTTTTTTGAGCTTCAGGCAACAGAACACTCAGATGTGAACAGGGGCCATTGAAATGAATGGGATTGTGCTTGTTGGGCATCTTTGAGCTTCAGAGCTGAGCGTTTTACGATCTGAAAAACACTCAGGTGTGAACAGGGCCCTAAACAAAGATGTCAAGATATATGCCAAGCTTATTGCCAAACATCTAGCAGACATTATTTCCTCCCTAGTGCAACAGGATCAGATGGCATTTGTTAGGGGGCAGCAAACCTCTGATGCCACCAGGCGGATTCTCAATGTTATGTATTATGCTGAGAAAACGTGAACACCTTCTCTGTTGCTTTAAATACAGTAGATGCAGAGAAGGAGTTCACTGGATATACATGTTGAAAGTCTTATCTAAGTTTGGGTTTGAAGGCTATATTTTAGCTGCAATTCAAGCACTTTATCCGTGCCCAACGGCGCAGGTTTACACTTCAGGCCTCCTTTCCAAACAGTTCACTATATCCAATGGGACCCGACAGGGATGCCCCTATCCCCGACTATCTTTAACTTGATAATAGAACCACTGTCAGAAGCCATTCGGTCTAACCCTTCCATCAGTGGCTTTAAGTTTAGATCCCTGACACATGTACTCAACCTATTTGCAGACAACATTATACTACTTCTAACCAACCCGGGTAACTCTCTCCCACTGGTCCATCAGATTATATCCCAATTCAGGACCATTCCCTACTACAAAGCAAACTTTACCAAATCGCTCATCTTGGACCTAGGTGTCCAAAGTAAAACAAAATAGATGCTCCAATCCACTTTACCTTACTCATGGAGCCTGAAAGGTATTCCCTACCTAGGGGTAACATTAATGGCCTCACCCTCCTTCCTTACCTCCTCCAACTTTAAACCCATACTCTGTAAATTAGAGGCTCAGCTAAACGACATTTAAAAACATGAGCTCTCTTGGTCAGGGAGATTAACAGCTTATAAAATGATAATATTGCCCCAAATTCTCTATATTTTTAAAACACTACCTATCCCTATTCCTGCTAAAATACCTGTCGGGTCAATTACGGAACTTTCTATGGAAAGGTAAAACATCCAAATGTTCTAGTCTAAACTTAAGGCAGCATAAGTCTGTTTGTTGGGGCAGGCCTGGTGGATATTCAAGATTACTATTGGGGGGCTAGGATGGAACAACTTAAATGTTGGTTCAAGGAAATTGATGGCTCAATCTGGCTAGATGTGGAGTCAACCATGGTACCCATGGAATACGTATTGTCGTTACTCATGTGTGATCTTTGGAGGCCATGGAACATTGCCACATTCTCTCCTCCAATCCAAAGAACCCTGAGGGCATGGAGGCTGCTACTTAACCAATCTCCCACCTCTAAGACAAAACTAGTATATAACTTCCCACTTAGTGCATTGAAGGCCATGATTTCTTCACTTTCCACTGAACCATTCACTTCAGCTGGCATTATATACGTCCAGAAACTCACTGATCTTCCAATACCCTAAAGTGTAACAAAACTACTGAACAAGTTTAAACTCCCAAACACCACATATTTTACCTGCGCAAAAATGATACATTTCCTTCATCGCCACCCTATCCCAGAGATTTATACACACCAAAAGGCTTGGCAATTCCTAAATTCAAATACAACTAGAGAGAAAGGTATTTCCCTTTTCTATAATATTATACAGAATAAGCAAACATTCTGTAAAACAGATGCTATTCTGAAATGGGAGACAGACATTAACTCTTTGATTCCAACCAATGGCTGTCTGCATTCAGAGAAACTCTTAAAGTGTCACACTGTGTCAATCATTGGGAGTTGATGCTAAAGATAACCAACAGATGATACTACACTCCCTATAGGCTAACAAGATTCTCTTTTATAAACTCCCCCCTTTATTGGCAGAATTGTGGGCAAGTGGGTCGCTTACTTCACATCCTTTGGGAATGCTCAACCCTAAATAGCTTCTGGAAACAAGTTTTTCAACTTATTGCCTCCCTCACTGGGATTATTCCCTTCCCCAACCCTGCTCTGGTAATACTACACATCAGTATTGATACCTATCCAAGCTCTTTTAGAGCAGTAGTCACCCACGTTCTTGTTGTAGCTCGCTCTCTAATCCTCTACAAATGGAAATCTTCTGACCCCCATCGACATCTCTGATCTAAATACCATGGTCCAGCAGAACTACACTTTCAACCACATGTTGGCCATCAATTCCCTAAGTTGTGATAGATTTGAGAAGACATGCGAGACATGGACTGCTAGGCAATCCAAACCTCACTAATATTTATTACTAGCTGTAAATGTTACTAATTATTTTTTCCTTCGCATTATACAATTTTGGTCTCTACACCTACTCAGGACATGCACCTACCCTTCCTCTTCTGCTTATCTGCATTCTGTACTACCTAATTTTTCTTTCAATAATAAATGATTGAATCAAAAAGAAGTATCAAATTATTAAACAGAGTCCACCTGTGTGTAATTTAACCTCAGTATAAATGCAGCTGTTCTGTGAAGCCCTCAGGTTTGTTTGAGAACCTTGATGAACAAATAGCATCATGAAGGCCAAGGAACACTCCAGACAGGTTAGGGATAAAGGTGTGGAGAAGTTTAAAGCAGGGTTAGGTTATAAAACAATATGCCAAGCTTTGAACATCTCACAGAGTACTGTTCAATCCATCATCCAAAAATGAAAAGAGTATGGCACAACTGCAAACCTACCAAGACATGGCCGTCCACCTAAACTGACAGGCTGGGCAAGGAGAACATTAATCAGAGAAGCAACCAAGAGGCCCACAGCTCAGGTGGAAGAATCTGTTAACAGGACAACTATTAGTCATGCACTCCACAAATCTGGCATTTATGGAAGAGTGGAAAGAAGAAAGCCATTGTTGAAAGAAAGCCATAAGAAGTCTCACTTGAGGTTTGCCAGAAGTCATGTAGGGGGCACAGCAAACATGTGGAAGAAGGTGATCTGGTCAGATGAGACCAAAAATTGAACTTTTTGGCCTAAAAGCAAAACGCTAACATATCAAGAGCGACTTCAGGAACTTAATTTCAATATTTTTATTGAAAAAGTTTTGCAGTACAGTAGTGCAGTAGAAATGCAGTGTTGAAATACTGTTAGAATCAACAACTATATTCGATACGAGTTACAAAATAAAGAAAGACATTCTGTCTATGATTAAAAGAAGGTAAATGATGCATTTGGTCAAGAAAACAGAATATGGAACTTTAGAAACAATGGGAGTATTACAGGCAGTATAGCATGAACCGCTGAGACTGGGTTTACCTTCAAGAAACGAGGAGAACGTTGTATTATCTCACGGCTGCTGAGGAAGGACTATGGCCATCTATCATTGAAAGCAACATATTGTGTAGATAATCTTGGAAATAGCCCCTCAGCAGGAATGAGCCTCTAAAAGAGGTAGACCCGTGGGAGTCTGCTCAGGTTATTTCCCAAGGAGGGCTCCCATGTTCCCGGCACCCCTAGGGGAACATGCTGTGCCGGGAGCCGGGGTCCCATAGATCCTCCCAGGGTCCCTCCTCACCGGTCCTCGTTATCGAGTGAACGGGAGGAAAAATTGTGAAAACATCTTTGCTTGGTAAAGCTCAATGAAAAAAGTGAGTTCTTATCCCACTGATCTCTATGTGCACCTCGTACCATCTGAGTGCCAGTAGTAGCACACTCTATTACAAACATCAAAGAGAAAGAGGAAAGAAGAAAGAGGGGGAAAAGAGAGAAAGAAGAGGAGTGT
>BLSH010159439.1:516127-529885 GCA_018402905.1 Glandirana rugosa
GTGTTCCTGGGCGCTTCACAGGTGTCCCCCCGCTCCGGGGGGGGCGAGGACAAGAAGGGGGACCGATCGGTGGAGCTCCACTGTGGCTGGTATCCGCCTTCTGGGCCTCGGCAGCGAGCGACGGTGCGGAGCTCCGGACTAGACGTCCATCCAGGAACAGCCGCGCATGCGCACTCGACTTCAGGAACTTAATATGTATAGTCCCAGATAGGTGTATACATAGCACCAGATAGGGGTATACAGAGTCCCATATAGGGTATACAGTAACCAGATAGAGGTATACAGAGTCCCAGATAAGGTATACAGCCACCAGATAGGGATATACAGAGTCCCAGATAGGGCATACAGTCACCAGATAGGGGTATACAGAGTGCCAGATAGGTGTATATATAGCACGAGATAGGGCAAGACTCTCCACATGGCAGTGTCGGCTGGAGCCCATGGGGAGTTTTAGACAAGAACTAACATTACAACAACCCCCATCCCCCCTCCCCACAGGCTCCAGCTGACACTGCCATGTAGAGGGAGAGCAGTTCTGCTCTCTTCATCTAACAATGCTGCAGTGCTGCCTTACCTGTATATGGAGTAGCCACTCCATGTCAGCTCAGACAGCACTGCCATCTCTCCTGTCCATTGCTGCACACTCCAGCCACACCCACCACACCAATCACTGTCAGTCCAGTGCTCAGGGCAGCCAATTAGTAAAAGTAAGTGCGCCTCTGTGGCGCACTTACTTTCACTTTTAAGACTGGCCAATAGGCTCACTACTTGCTGTCAGCACACAGCAAGGAGCCGAGAAAAAAAAGTCAATATACCGGTGCCTCTTTTAGGAGGTCAGGCTGATTTTTTTTTCTTCCTACCCAGCGGGGTGGCGGTGCCCAATCGCCCCTTATGGACCAGCCGTCGCTGCTGGGGTGGAGGTTCACCTTCCAGCAGGACAATGACCCTAAACATACAGCCAGAGCTACATTGGAATGGTTTAGATCAAAGCATATTCATGTGTTAGAATGGCCCAATCAAAGTCCAGACCTAAATCCAACTGAGAATCTGTGGAAAGACTTGAAAATTGCTGTTCACAGACGCTCTCCATCCAATCTGACAGAGCTTGGGATATTTTGCAAAGAAGAATGGGCAAAAATGTCCTCTCTAGATGTGCAAAGCTGGTAGAGACATCCCCAGAAAGACTTGAAGCTGTAATTGCAGGGAAAAGGTGGTTCTACAAAGTATTGACTCAGGGGGGCTGAATACAAATGCACCCGACACTGTTCACGTATTAATTGTAAAACATTTTGAAAACCATTTAACATTTTCCTTCCACTTCACAATTATGAGCCACTTTGTGTTGGTCTATCACATAAAATCCCAATAAAATACATTTGCATTTTTGGTTGTACCATGACAAAATGCAGAACATTTCAAAGGTTTGAATACATTTTCAAGGCACTGTAGTTGCCCAATTAAACAGTGCATTGAGGTTGGCTTGTAAGTTGGGGACATCCTGTAAGGACGTTATTCCACTGCATAGCTTGGTGTCATCTGCAAAGACTAAAATGGTACTTTTAATCCCAGACTCCATATCAGTGGCTCTCAACTCCGGTCCTCGGGACCCACCAACAGGCCAGATTTTAAGTATTACCTTGGGGAGATGCAGACTAGAATACTGCAATCACTGAGCAGCAAATGATATCACCTGTGATGTATTTCAGTTATCCTGCAAACCTGGCCTGTTAGTGGGTCCCGAGGACCGGAGTTGAGAACCACTGCTCTATATCATTTATAAACATATTGAAAAGTAATGGTCCCAACATCGAAGCTTGGGGAACACCACTGAAAACCTTAGACTATTCAGAATATGAATCATGAACCACTACTCTCTGAATTCTGTCTGTTCAGTTTTCTATCCATGCAGGTGTAGACAACCTGCCTACATGCTCAAGAGTGCACTACGGGCCATTACTTTTAGTGTCACTAATTTACCCTTTTACTCCTTCTGGCATATTGTAACCCCTTGCTTGGTAATGTGCTCTTTTCCAAATGAATTGAACTGAAATTCCTACTGAACTTTACCAGAAAATAGTTTTTTTTTTATGTAAATATTATTTTGTTTTTCTCACTAATAGTTTTTCTGAGACCGTAGCAAAGTCCCTATAGTCCAGCAATTACTTTTCTCTTGTTGTTCTGAGTATGTGTATAAAAATGACTCTTGACTGATCCTCTCCTTTGTAATGTTTGGAGGCATGGGCCTGAGCTACAGTTTCAGTTATTTTTACTGAACAGATTTTCTATATACAAGTTTAAAATTCTTAAAGATGATCTCTCAACTACACAATTTAAAGGTACCTCTATTTTGTCTTTTCTGCAACAATACAAGTGGCTTTTTTTTATTTTATTTTTTTCTACCGAATATTAAATACATTTTAAACACAAGTTAAAATTGTTAAACATACTAGTAATATACCGTGTATATTGAGTATTTTGAGTTGCTGTTCTTAACACATATCTATATCCAAAACCAAAAATGTAATATTTTCTTATTTTGTGCTTTTATTATACTTTATTTCCACAGTGTGAGTCAGCCTGAGTAAGACTGTACAGTATGCTGTATTATATATGTGGATAAAGAATCCCCCTTTTTAATGCAATTTCTGCTAGATGTATATCAGGGTGTAGAGCTTTGCTCACATCACACCTTATCTGCATAGTTGTTTTGGGTCAGTAAACCGGAATACTGAAGTAGGTAGCATGGAAAGCAGACGACCTAAATTTTCAGAAAAAGGTCTGCAATAGCAGCTTCCATGTTTCCCTCATGGCAGGCTTTGTATTATGATTTTAGGTCAATTGCATTGATATTTTAGTTTGATGTCTTTCAAATTTATGTTTTAAAAAAAAAACATAATTTTTGCATGTAATTTTTTCAGCTTGAGCTATTGGCCTCTGTAAATAAACTTTTTTCAACCAAGGTTTTTTTTTTTTTTTTTTATGTCTGCGTGTGAAAATATGAATTGTTTACTGTATATGCAATAATTCATATTTATCTGATTAAAGTGGTTGTAAAGCCAAAAGGTTTTTCATTGTAATGCATTCTATACATTAAGATAAATAAAGCTTCTGTGTGCAGCAGCCCCCTAATACTTCCCTGAGACCATCTCTATCCAGCGATGTTACAGTAGAGACTCGGCTGCCCGGGACTCTCCCTCTCCATTGGTTGAGACAACAGCAGAGCACCATTGGCTCCCACTGCTACCAATCAAAGTCAGTGAGCCAATAAGAAGAGAGGGTGTGTGGGCTAGCCATGGCTCCATGTCTGAAATGACACACAGAGCTGCGGCTCGGCTCGGGTGCCCTTATAGCAAGCTGCTTGCTGTGGGGGCACACAGCAGAAGGGAGGGGCCAGGAGCGCCAAAGAGGGACCTGCGAAGATAAGAATCGGGGCTGCCCTGTGCAAAATCACTGCTCACAGTAGGTAAGTATAACATGTTTGATATTTTTAAACACAAAAATAGGGACCTTAGTTATCACTTTAACCACTTGCCGACCAGCCGCCGTCGGCTCTCCTTTGCAAATGACAGTGGGTGCGGGAGCATGTATTGTGGGAGCATGTGCACCACCGGAGCCACGCTCACTTGCTAGTGGGGGAGCCAATCCACTGGCCACCTGCAATCGCTCCTCCACAGTGACAGAACTGCAAGTGTGAACAAGCAGATCTCCGTTTTGACAGGGAAAATGAGAGTGATCGTATGTTCCCAGTAAATGGGAGCAGTGATCTCTCTCCTCCCCCAGTCATCCCAGCAACCACACAGTTAGAACACACTGACAGGGAACACATTTAAACCTCTGATCGCCCCCTAGTGTTAACCCCTTCCTTGCCAGTAACATTTATACAGTAATCAGTGGCTTTTTATAGCACTGATCGCTGTATAAATGTCAATGTTCCCAAAAAAGTGTCTAAAGTGTCCGATCTGTCTGTTGCAATATCGCAGTCCCACTAAAAATAGCAGATTGCTGGCAATAGTGACTAGTAAAAAAAAAAAAAAAATGCCATAAATCTATTCCCATAGTGTGTAGACGCTATAAATTTTGCGCAAACCAATCAATATACGCTTATTGGAATTTTTTTTACCAAAAATATGTAGAAGAATATATATCGGCCTAAACTGATGAATATATTTGTTTTTTATGTATTTTTTTGGACATGTATTATAGCTAGAGTTGGACATGTATTATAGCTATCCATAATATTATGGCTATTATAGCTAGAGTTGTCCGTACCGAACTTTGGGGTGTCCGTGACCCGGACCCGAACCCGGACATTTGAAAAAAGTTTGGGTTCAGGTTTTGGGTTCGGGTATTTGATCCCACCTGTTGAATAGCTGCAGGGCAGCCAATCAACAAGCGTTTCACTGGTTTGCCCTTAGAAGCCACCACAGCCATGCCTACTAATGGCATGGCTGTGATTGGCCAGTGCATCATGTGACCCAGCTTCTGTATAAGCTGGAGTCACGTAGTGCTGCATGTCACATGCTCTCAGGCTAGTCTAGGGAGAGGATGCTGCCGGTGCTGTGAGGGACAGATTGCAGATATAATAACATATCATCCTGCATTACAGAACGATCTGATTCTGGACTAGGTAGAGTCTACTGCTTTGAGGGACAGATTATTGTTCTAAAATCATCTCCTAGTTCTATAGGGTCAGGTTCCTGCTGTTGCTGTAAGGGACAGATTATTGTTCTAAAATCATCTCCTAGTTCTATAGGGAGATTTTTTTTGAATATGCCTCAATATTTTGGGGGCTACCCCAATTAGAAAAAAAACAAACAAACAGCAAAAAGTGTTGGCTACCTCCTCCTCCTCCTCCACCACCTCCACTTCCACCTACACAGCCACGGTCACGGCCTAGTCAACCTCTAGGCTCCTACTCCACATCCACCCCCTTCCCATTTTTATTTTTTTATTTGATTTTAAGTTATTTTCCCTATACCCATTTTTTGTAGGACACTTGTCCTACTCTTACCCCATTTTACTTCCTTTTGAAGCCCTCTAGCACTTGCCAGGACTTTTTTACAGCCATTTTTGTGCCGAAAAGTTTGGGTCCCCATTGACTTCAAAGGGGTCCGGGGTCAAGTTCAGGTCAAGTTCAGTACCGAACCCAAACTTTTTCGCGAAGTTCGGCCGGACCCGCCGAACCCGAACATCCAGGTGTCCACTCAACTCTAATTATAGCAAAAAGTTAAAAATATTGCTTTTCAAAATTGTCGCTCTTTTTCTGTTTATAACGCAAAAAATAAAAACCGCAGAGGTGATCAAATACCCCAAAAACAAAGCTCTATTTGTGGGTAAAAAAAGGACATCAATTTTGTTTGGGTAAAACATTACACGACAGGAAGGAAGCAAAGTGCTAAAAAGAAAAAAAGTGTTTTGTTTTTGTTTTTTGTTTTTTTAAGCCCTGATTATGATTGTTAAAGAAAATTTGATAAAATCACTATACATGCCCATTAAAAAAAATATATATATAATATTTTAGTATACTTTTCTAAATTATTATAAAAATATATGTACACCCCAGCAAAATTTTTTGGGAGGATGACTTTCAATTCTCGTGGGACTTGGAGACCTGGCATGGTTCTTTTGCAAAATCATTCCGAGTTATCCTAAACACATCCCTTATGGAAGCCAGTGTTAAAGTTATCACTAGATGGTACCTTACCCCAGCTAAACTTGCCCACATCTATCCCTCAGTGCATCCTAGATGTTTTAGAGGATGCTCACTATTGGGCTCCATGCCGCATATCTGGTGGGAGTGTCTGAGGATACCTCAGTCTTGGAGGAAAATTTTCAGTTTCATTGAAAGATTAACCAATGCCCGGGTGTCCAGATCCCCCGAGATAGCTCTTCTTAATGCCTATGTCCCAAATCTATCCAAGTCTAATTGGAAGTTAATGCAGTTCGTCTTGCTCGGGGCCAAGCTTACTATTGCAAAGTCATGGAAACAACCAAAGGTCTCATTTGCAGCCGCCATCCAGAAGGTATCCTGGATGATGTCGCAAGAGAAATTAGTGAGTATCCTATCGGATACAACTAAGAAGTTTGAGGACACTTGGGAACCCTGGGCGGCTTACATAGGCATTTCTTTTATACCGGGTCTGTCAAGGCCCAAATACACAGTTGATACAGGCGGTTGTTAGGTGCGTTTCGGTTCTCTTCCTCTCTTCGCTTTCTCTCTCTCATCTTTCCCTTTCTCTTCTTTTCCTTAAGCTTGATACCTCGGCCAGCACTGTGCCCGGGATATCAATGATCGTTAGCGGACACTTTTTCAGATGATTATGATTTTGTACATAACAGGTTACCTACCTCCCTTATGACCCCACATTTGATCCAAGGGGGCCAGTAATATGTTGATTTCGCAATTTTGGGAGGTTGAGCGGGTCTCCCCCTCCTCAGGGCACAGCTTGCTCCCATTATGGGGTGCCAGGAGAAGGGGGCGACTGGCCTATATATGTTGCTCTTTTATTATGCGATTACAGAGCTCAGTTGGATCCTGAAATAGTCAGAAACAGCTGACTAGAAAGTCAGGAATCTAAAAAAGATCACATGTTAAATTGATGTATTAGAGGTGTTATAAATGTAACTGTATATCCTGAGTCCTATATGACATATGGTATCTCACTCTGTTTTGTCTGAAAACTAAATAAAAACCTTTGAGAGTAAAAAAAAAAAACCCAGTCTCCTCTTTATAGCCAGGCATGTCCCTACTGGGGAGAATGCCTCTCAATATTTGTCCTAGTACTCCGTGTCTCTGATGTGAAATTCAATTTTTCTTTTTATGCTTTCTTTATTTTTCAAAAAAACACTATCAGATATAATATCAATTTGATTAAAATACTGTATGATATCATGACCAGAATCTCTGTTCTAACAATCTGCAAGTGGTCAGTCATAGATAGAGATAGATAGATAGATAGATAGATAGATAGATAGATAGATAGATAGATAGATAGATAGATAGATAGATAGATAGATTACAGCTGCAAGTCTTTTTGGAGATGTCTGTACCAGCTTTGCACATCTAGAGAGGACATTTTTGCCCATTCTTCTTTGCAAAATAGCTCAAGCTCTGTCAGATTGGATGGGGAGTGTCTGTGAACAGAAATTTTCAAGTCTTGCCACAGATTCTCAATTGGTTTTTGGTTTGGACTTTAACTGGACCATTCTAACACATGAATATGCTTTGATCTAAACCATTCCATTGTAGCTTTTGCTGTACGTTTAGGGTCACTGTCCTGCTGGAAGGTGAACCTGCACCCCAGTCTCAGTTTTGCAGACTCTAACAGGTTTTCTTCTAAGATCGCCTTGTATTTGGCTCCATCCATCTTCCTATCAACTCTGACCAGCTTCCCTGTCCCTGCTGAAGAGAAGCATCCCCACAACATGATTCTGCCACCACCATGTTTCACGGTGGGGATGGTGTGTTCAGGGTGATGTGCAGTGTTAGTTTTCTGCCACACATAGCGTTTTGCTTTTAGGCCAAAAATTTCAATCTTGGTCTCATCTGACCAGAGCACCTTCTTCCATGAGTTTGCTGTGTCCCCCCACATGGCTTCTTACAAACTGCACATGGGACTTCTTATAGCTTTCTTTTAACAATGGATTTCTTCTTGCCACTCTTCCATAAAGGCCAGATTTGTGGAGTACACGACTAATCGTTGTCCTGTGGACAGATTCTCCCACCTGAGCTGTGGATCTCTGCAGCTCCTCTAGAGTTACCATTGGACTCTTTGCCGCTTCTTTTAATAAAGTGATACTAAAGTCTCTTTATTTTTAGTTAAAAATAACAAACATGTTATACTTACCTCCTCTGTGTAATGGTTTTGCACAGAGCAGCCCAGATCCTCCTCTTCTCGGGTCCCTATTCAGTGCTCCTGTCTCCTCCCTCCTATTGAGTGCCCCCACAGCAAGCAGCTTGCTATGGGGGCACCCGAGCCACAGCTCCCTGTATCCATTCAGACATGAAGACATGGCCCGGCCCTGCCCACTTTCTCTCCTCATTGGCTGACTGACTTTGACAGCAGCGAGAGCAAATGGCGCCGCACTACTGTCTCAGCCAATGAGAAGGGGAGTTCCAGACAGCCGAGACAATCCTTCAACATCGCTGGATCTAGATGGACCTCAGGTAAGTATTAGGGGGGCTGCTGAAAATAGGTGCAATGCCTTACAGACTTCAAGTAAATAAAATAATAAATGCACATTTTTTACCTGTAAAAAGATGTGCAGTTATTATTATTATTTTTTTTAAAGATGAACTTATCCTTTAAAACATATGTAGTATTAAAATACAATGCCACTTATTGCTTAAACCACCACCATAAACTGATAATAAACACAAAATTAGACATTAAGAGAGGCATTTAAAAATATACTTACCTTAAACCCAAGCTTCTACCCACAATGTCATGCAAAATTTGGGAGATTCGGCCTTCCCTGGATCACACTAGAAGATCTGTGATTTCATGTTTGCCCAGACTGAAGCTGGGATATAAGGTAAGTATATACATATTTTTTCTTCTAAAGTCATATTTTTATTTGTGTTTAACCAGTTAACGACTGCCATATGACTATAAGCGGCGACAGCGTGGCTCTGTCCTGCTAATCGCAGCTTATAGCTGTCACTTTAGTGAGGACCTGAGCGGGGCCGCGGGTCGGGCAGACTCGACTCATGGCGCTCTGTGACAGAGCCAGAATGGGGAACCACTGATGTAAACACAGTGGTTTCCTGTTCTGACAGGTGGCATGTCAGAGATCTACTGATCCCTGTACTTGGGATCAGTTAGATCTCTGGTGCCCCTGCCAGCCCAGCCCCCTCACAGATAGAACACGCCTAGAGTAAACCCCTTCACTGCCAAATACATTTACACAGTAATCAGTGGATATTTAAATTTCTGATCGCTGTATAAATGTCATTGGTCAGATGTCACATGGCAGATCGCCGCCATTACTAGTAAAAAAAAAAAATGTAAAAACGCCAGAAATGAATTCTCATGGTTTGTAAACGCGGCAACTTTTGCACAAACCAATCAATAAACGCCAATTGCGTTTTTTTTTTTTACCACAAATATGAGGAAGAATATATATCGGCCAAAACCGATGAATTCATTTGTTTTTTTATATTTTTTTTTTTGGATTTGTATTTTAGCAAAAAGCAAAAAATATTGTTTTTTTTTGCGAAATTGACACATTTTTCTGTTTATAGCGGTGATCAGAAATGAGGAAGAGGTGATCAAATACCTCCAAAAGAAAGTTCTATTTGTGGAAAAAAAAATTATACAAATTCTGTTTGGGTACAACGTCGCACGACCGCGCAATTGTCAGTTAAAGCGACGCAGTGCCGAATCGCAAAAAGTGCTCTGGTCCTAACATGGGGAATCCTTCCGGGGCTGAAGTGGTTAATGCTGCTTTCTTTTACATGGCATGAAAGTGAGGTTCTAAACAATGAGTGGACCTTCAATTTTGATATAAGGTTCCCTTTTAATTATGTTACTGTTATCACCGGGTAATTTCCTTTGTTTTTGGTATATTTTGTTATTCAGTCACCTTATACATTTTAGTTGTATTATGAAAATCATTTTTATTAATGATAATAATTGAAAAACATATTAGCACAAGGTGATGCAAGGTCTGCTTTAATGAAATACATTGTATTGCTCCATATCACCAGGCAAATGAAAAGTAAACGAAATTAAACATGTTTAAATATTTAAGGCCAAGATGAAAAAGATGCAGCTGCTTGTGGACACAGCAAACATCTTCCCCTTTCTGGCTTCTCCAACTCAACAACCTTGCAACAATAAGAATGGAGGAAACTTGAAGTTTTCTTTTAAAGGTTCACATAAGAAATTCCTTGACATGTTTCATGCATGAAGTGCTCACTACTAAGGCTGATAAGTATGTGTTCTGTGTACAAAATGCACTAAGGTTGTCCTATCATTGTATTGCCACCTTTGAGAGAAATCTCTCAGTTTCCTCTGTTCCACTTGACTATTCCTGTTTTCTTCACATTTAAAATTAAGCGTTTGGATGTATAAATTAAATTTTCAGTATGTTTTAATTTATACCATGGTTATTCCCTTTTTTCATTACTTCAGTGTAAATATTTATGGAACGAAACAATGAATGTGGAATTTCTTCTCTTGGGATACCAGAACCTCGGTGCCTCTAAGAACCTCGTATTTTATTTAGTCCTTGGGATTTTTTTGATGACTGTGGCTGGAAACCTCCTGATTATTGGGTTGGTCTCAACAAGTCCTCAACTCTATTCTCCAATGTACGTCTTTCTTAGCCATCTTGCTAAAACTGACATATTGGTCTCAATCTGTATTGTACCATCTCTGCTAAATGTCATAAAACAGAAAGGCTCCATTATTTCCTTAGGGCCTTGCATCTTTCAACTTTTCCTATTTTGTGTTTCTGAGACAGTTGAGTGTTTCATACTCACAGTGATGTCCTATGATCGTTACTTGGCAATCTGCTGCCCTTTGCATTATAGCTCCATTATGAACAGTAGACTTCAGTATCATCTTATCTTCTGGTCTTGGTTTTTAGGAACCATGTCGTCCATAAACGTAGCTGCCCAATTTTACATGCTGTGCTATTGTAAAGCCAACATCATTGACCACTTCTTCTGTGATACAGTTGCTCTTCTGGAACTCTCCTGCTCAAATATTTTTGCTGTAAAAGTGCAAGATTTAATCGTTTCAGTGACAGTCACACTTCTCCCATTTGCATTCATATTTTTAACCTATGTCTGTATATTTGTCACCGTTAGTCGTAGTCCAACCCCAACAGGGAGACAGAAAGCTTTCTCTACTTGCACATCCCACCTTCTTGTCGTCACTGTCTTTTATGGTTCTCTTCTTTCTGTATATGGGGCACCATCTAATGGTTATTCTGCTGACCTTAACAAAAACCTATCTTTAATCTATACCTTAATTACCCCGCTTTTTAACCCAATTGTCTATAGCCTACGGACCCAGAATATACGGTATGCCTTTGAGCAACTAATAAGAAAGTTTCAAGCTTACAGAGACCAAGTTATATATAATTAAACATACCGTAATAATAATATTATTATTATTATACAGGATTTATATAGCGCCAACCATTTACGCAGGGCTTTACAATATAAAACGAGAGACAGTACAGTTACAATACAATAAAGTACAACAGGGTTATGGGGGCTCTGCTCATAGGAGCTTACACTCTAATAGGGTGGGGCAAGTGGTACAAAAGTTATAACTATGGGGGATGATTTTTAAATTGTCAGCTTCATTTTGTCTTACTGCGACGCTGGTGTTCTCCCTTTCTTCTTTTTTTTTTTTCTTTTTTCAATTTGTGTCAGCGAAAGTCCTCAATTATAGTGCACCTAACACCATTTTTCATTTCAATAAAGTGCAGCCAATCACTCATTTCCTATTATCTAATACATTTGTGTAATAAGCCCCCATTGTGTCTGGGAAGCCAACAAGTAGAGGCAGACATTTCCATGCCATTATGATGGGGCCAGTAGCATATGTGTCTACAGGTAAAGGTGGACTTGGTCCATCCTCAGGCAGGGCACATTTATCTCTTTTTACTGATGTTGGCCGTGCTATCCAGTATCAGCATGTAGAGGAGGTGGTTAACTGGCTTACTAAACCATCATCCTACTCATCCTCTATCACAAAAGCAGAGACTTGTGTGCAGTACCCTGCAGCTGCCAGAGTGGTTTATTCTATCTTCTTGTCCACAGCTATTCCTGCCTTAGCCCCAGCATCAGGCAAGGAGGAGTCAGCTGAATTTTTTGAACACAGTGTCAGCCACTTGCTTCCTGACGATGCACAGCCATTACTTGATTCTGATGTTGGTTCTGAGGTTGAGAAAGGCAGGAACATGAGCCTGCAGAGAGGCTGATAAACAACAAATTGTCAGGCATGTCCCCCCGTGAACTTGGGCCTGAGTGTACAATAATTTGGCTTCTTCACATAAGGCTTGCTCACTCACTGTGGTGCAGGACTTTATTTCCATCCAAAGTCTGCCAGACACCAGAATTTATCCAAAAAATATCTAATCTTTTTTTTAAATGGACTAAATTGTGGACTCATCATACAGACTGGCTCCCCAAGCCGTTGCTTATAAAATAAAGAAAGCTTGCAGGGAAAATCAATTTAAATGTAATTTTTTTCTTTATAAATGTCAGTTTTCCTCCTGCAGGTTTTATACACGGAACAGCTGTGCCACTTTACAGGCAGACTAAAGGGACACCCTGGATGCTATATTTAAAGGAATTTTAAATTTTTATTGTTCACTTTAACCACTTTCCTACTGGGCACCCCCTTCCTGCCCAGGCCAATTTTCAGCTTTCAGTGCTCTCACACTTTGAATGACAATTGCGTGGTCAACCCTGTACCCATCTGACATTTTTATCATTTTTTCCACACAAACAGAGCTTTCTTTTGGTGATATTTAATCACCACTGGGGTTTTTATTTTTTTCTAAACAAAAAAAATCAGTTTTCATAGTTTGCCATTTTTCAAACAGTCAATTGTTCTCCTTCATTGATGTGCACTGATGAGGCTGCACTGGTGGGCACTGATGAGGCTGAACTGGTGGGCACTGGTAAATGGCACTGATGGGCAGCACTAAAGGGCACTGATAGGTGGCACTGAAGGGCGCTAATAGGTGGCACTGGTAGGCAGCACTATAGGACACTGATAGGTGGCATTGATAGGTGACACTGATTGTCAGCACTGATGATTGGGCACTGATTGGCTGCACTGATCAGCACTGATAGGTGGCACTAATGGGCATTGATAGGTGAAACTGGTAAGCATTGATTGGCAGCACTGATTTGCACTGGTAGGTAGCACTCTTGGGCACTGGCAGGTGCCACTGGTGGGCACAGATGAGGCAGCGGTGGCTCACAGTGTTCAGGACCAATGTCCCTCTGACACTATCATACTAGTTTAATAAAAGACCACATAGATGAGTTATTCTTGGATAAAAATATTTTAAGCAACAGACAGCATGCATTCATGAAAGATAGAAGTTGTCAAACAAACCTGATTTCTTTTTATGAGGCGGTAAGTAAAACCTTGGACAGAGGGGTGGCTGTGGACGTGGTATACTTGGATTTTGCAAAAGCGTTTGACACCGTTCCCCACACACGGCTAATGTGTAAGGTAGAGTCTACAGGCTTGGAAAGATCAGTTTGTAAATGGATAGAAAACTGGCTAAAAGACCAAATTCAGAGAGTAGTGGTTAATGATTCTTATTCTGAATGGTCTAAGGTTATCAGTGGTGTACCCCAAGGTTCAGTGTTGGGACCCTTACTTTTCAATATATTTATAAATGATATAGGGTCTGGGATTAAAAGTACCATTTCAGTGTTTGCAAATGACACCAAGCTATGCAGTGGAATAATGTCCTTGCAGGATGTCTACAACTTACAAGCAGACCTCAATGCACTGTCTAATTGGGCGACTATGTGGCAAATGAGGATTAATGTTGATAAATGTAAAGTTATGCACTTGGGGGCTAAGAATATGCATGCATCGTACATACTAGGGGGAGTACAACTGGGGGAATCCATAGTGGAGAAGGATCTGGGGGTTTTGGTAGATCATAAGCTTAAAAATGCCATGCAATGCCAAGCTGGGGTTTCCAAAGCAAGAAAAATCCTTTCTGTATTAAGAGAGGTATGGACTCCAGAGATAGAGACATTATTTTGCC
>BLSH010159439.1:544375-555444 GCA_018402905.1 Glandirana rugosa
TCGTCCTTGGACTGGGATATCCTCATCCGTTACTAAAATCTTGTTATTAGACAGGGAATGTCGTTGTCGTCCTTGAATGTTCTAAAATCATTGCCTACTCCTATAGGGTCAGGTTCCTGCTGGTGCTGTAAGGGACAGATTATTGTTCTATAATCATCTGCTAGTTCTAAAGGTAGAAGTTCCTGCTGTTGCTGTAAGGGACAGATTATTGTTCTAAAATCATCTCCTAGTTCTATACGGAGAGGTTCCTGCTGCTCCTGTAGAAGAAGAAGAGTTTATTATTCATTTTTTTTGTACTAATAAATACTTAAACAGTGCTACATGGTACATCTGCGGGCAGAATGAGGAGAGCGTCAAATAAGGGACGTGGTCTTGGTGCTGCTGGTGCTGCTCGTGTTGGTGGTGTTGGTGAAGCTCCTGTTGGAAGGAGAGGACATGGTCGATCTGTGCCAGCTACAAGCACAAGTGAAACACCTTCCTCAGGTGCGAGTAGGCGACAGAACCTTCAACATTATATGTTAGGCCCGAATGCCGCTCAACGAATGGTGAAGCCAGAACAAGTACAGGCGATAGTAGATTGGGTGGCTGACAATGCCCCCAGTTCCTTCACATTGTCTCCCTCCCGGTCCCTTGATGAAAGCTCAGAGTTGGCACCTGAACCCCATGGCCATCTGTCTTTCACCTCAGCCTCTTGTAAATTAGCCAAGCAGTCTGAGCCCCAAGTCATGCAATAGACTCTTATGCTTTTTGATTATTCTCCTGGTGTGCTTTCCGTGGGCCATCCACATAGCCCTGCCCCAGAAGTTGAAGATATTGAGTGCACCAATGCCCAACCACTTGTGTTGCAGGATGAGGACATGGAAACACCAGCGCAGCACATCTCTGATGATGATGAAACTCAGGTACCAACTGCTGCAGCTTTCCTCAGTGTGCAGACTGACAAGGAGGGCAGTGGTGAAGGATGGGTGGAAGATGATGTGGAGGAGGATGATGAGGTCCTAGACCCCAACGGAATGAGGGTCATGCAAATGACGTGTGCAGTTTGGAGGAAGAGGTGGTGGTCGCACAGAGGCACCAGCACAGCAAAAGAAGAAGCAGGTTGCAAAAGTGGAGCGAGCGTCCCCTAGACAGTATGCCTGCTACTACCCACCGCACCCAGGGACCTAACACACCAAAGGCAGCTCAAAGGCGTTCCCCCGCGTGGCAGTTCTTAAGACAATGTGCTGACGACAAGACACGAGTGGTTTGCACGATGTGCAATGAAAGCCTGAGGCGAGGCCTAAATGTTCGAAACCTGAGCACAACCTGCATGATCAGGCATCTAAATTCAAGGAACAAGCTGCATTGGAATAATTAACTCAAAATCCAAGAAAGTTCTCGGCCTCCTCCTGCTTCCTCTTCTGCTGCTGCCTCGGCCTCTTCCTCCACCTCTACAGTGCCAGTGTCATCTGCCACCCAGCAAACAGAGCATATGACAGCAATGCCACCATGTCCGCCACTGTCCCCAAGCATTTCCAAAGGGTCCCATGGAAGCTTACAGCTCTCCGTCTTCCAAACACTGAAGAGAAAGAGGAAGTACCCCCCTACCCACCCGCGATCCCTGGCCCTGAATGCCAGCATTTACAAATTCCTGGCCTTTGAATTGCTGTCATTCCGTCTGGTGGACACGGACAGTTTTAAAAACCTGATGGCGGTGGTTGTCCCACAGTATGTGGTTCCCAGCCGCCACTACTTTTCCAGGTGAGCCATCCCTTCCCTGCACAAACAAGTCGGGGACAAGATCAAGTGTGCACTGCGCAACGCCATCTGTGGCAAGGTCCCCATAACCACTGATACATGGACCAGTAAGCACAGGCAGGGACTCTATATCTCGCTAACTGCATACTGGGCAAATGTAGTGGCTGGTGGGCCTCAGGCGGCTAGCCATTTGGCGCATGTCCTTCCACCACCAAGGATTGCAGGGCATTTCTCTTTGCCTCCTCCTCCTACTGCGCTTCCTCCTCCTCTACCACCTCCTCATCCACTCAGCGTAACACCTTCACCACCAACTTCAGCACATCTAGGGGGGAATGACAGCAGGCTGTTTTAAAACTGATATGTTTGGGGGATAAACCCCACAGTGCGCACAAGCTGTGGACGGGCATTGAACAACAGACCAATGAGTGGTTGTTGCCACTGTGTCTCAAGCCCGGTCTGGTGGTGTGCGACAATAAGCGAAATCTCGTAGTGGCTCTGTTCCTAGATGGTTTGACGGACATCCCTTGCCTGGCGCATGTGCTGAATTTGGTGGTACAGACATTTCTAAAAAACTAACTGGATATGTCAGAGCTGCCGTCTGTGCGCACTTTCGGCGTTCTCACCCTGCTTCTGCTCACCTGTCTGCGCTGCAGCGGAACTTCGGCCTTCCCGCTCTCCGCCTCATATGCGACGTGCCCACAAGGTGGAACTCCACCTTGCACGTGCTGGAGAGACTGTGTGAGCAGCAGCAGGCAATAGTGGAGTTTCAGCTGCAGCATGCATGGGTCAGTTGCTCTGCGGAACAGCACCACTTCACCACCAACGAGTGGGCCTCCATGTGAGACCTGTGTACCGTATTGCGGTGTTTCGAGTACTCCACCAACATGGCCAGTGCCGATGACGCTGTTCTCAGCGTTACTATCCCACTTCTATGTCTCCTTGAAAAAACACTTTGGGCGATGATGGAAGAGGATGCAGCACTGGAGGATGAGGAGGAGGAGGAGGAAAAGGGGTTATTTCCACGGTTATCAGGCCAGTCATTCACAAGTGGCTCGGAGGGTAGGTTCCTGCACCAGCATAGGCCAGGTAAAAAATATTCAGGCCAGGGCACAGTTCTGGAGGATGAGGAGGACGAGATAGATCATCATGAGGAGGAGGAGGAGGAACCGCAGCAGGGTTTCACCCAACGCAGCTCGTGGGCATCACTGGAGCATTGCTGGGGGGATACGGAGGACACAGATGATACACCTCCCACAGAGGACAGCTTGTCTTTGCCTCTGGGCAACCTGGCAGATATGGCCGACTACATGCCGCAGTGCCTGCGCAACAACAGCTGAGTTGCCCACATTGTAACTTGTTCTGATTACTGGGTGGCCACCCTGCTGGATGCCCGTTACAAGGATAACGTGTCCTTAATTCCCTCACTGGAGCGTGAGAGGAAGATGCATGACTACAAGCGCACACTGGTAGACACGCTCCTTAGGGCATTCCCAAATGACACCGGGGGCTCAGTGAAAGTACAAGGCAAAGGCAGAGGAGGAGGAGGAAGAGGCCGCCAACGTAGCTGTGGCACCGCCTGCACCTCAGAAGGCAGGGTTAGCATGGCCGAAATGTGGCAAAGCTTTGTCAGCAGCACACCACAACAAACAGCACCACCAGCTGATAGGCAAGGTCTTAGCAGGACGCAGCATTTCAGCAACATGGTGGAACAGTATGTGTGCACACGCCTACACGTACTGACTGATGGGTCTGCCCCATTCAACTTCTGGGTCTCCAAATTGGGCACATGGCCTGAGCTTGCCCTTTATGCCTTGGAGGTGCTGGCCTGCCCTGTAGCCAGTGTATTGTCTGAACGTGTGTTTAGCATGGCAGGGGGCGTTATCACAGACAAGCGCAGCCGCCTGTCCACAGCCAACATGGACAAGCTAACCTTTATTAAAATGAAACAGGCATGGATCCCACAAGACTTGTCTGTACCTTGTGCAGAATAGACATCTACACCGGCCTCACACAGCCATTGGTATACTTGTTTTTTTGAATATGCCTCAATATTTTGGGGGCTACCCCAATTAGAAAAAAAAACAAACAACAAAAAGTGTTAGCTACCTTCTCCTCCTCCTCCTCCTCCTCCACCACCACCACTTCCACTTACACTGCGACGGTCATGGCCTAGTCAACCTCTAGGTTCCTACTCCACATCCATCCCCTTCCCATTTTTATTTTTTTTATTTGATTTTAAGTTATTTTACCTATCCCCATTTTTTTGTAGGGCACTTGTCCTACTCTTACCCACATTTTACATTTACCTACTTTGCAGCCATCTAGCACTTGCCAGGACTTTTTTACAGCCCTTTTTGTGCCGAAAAGTTTGGGTCCCCATTGACTTCAATGGGGTTCGGGGTCCGGGGTCAAGTTCAGGTCAAGTTTGGTACCAAACCCAAACTTTTTCGAGAAGTTCGGCCGGACCCGCCGAACCTGAACATCCAGGTGTTCGCTCAACTCCACTGAGGACCATACTTTAGCTGTGGGGCATGTGTATATGGCTGTGATAGCCGATAAAATCTATCCCTGGAAGCCATACCTCTGCAGCCCCTCGGTCATGTACATCCAGTGGACTCTATCAAATGCTTTCTCATCATGAAGAGAGTTTGTTAGGGCAGGAATATGGTGGTGTTCAGCCCACTGAATAAGGTTGATTGAATGACGGGTGCCATCGGAGGCTTTGCGGCCAAGGAAGAACCCCACCTGGTCAGGGTGTATGAGAAGGGGGTATATTGAGAGATCCTGTTGGCTAAAATTTTGGCGAAGAGTTTGGTGTCTAAATCGAGCAGGGATATGGGGCAGTAATTCGCTGGATTTCAGGGGCTTTGCCCGGCTTGGGAATGTTAACTGTAGTGGATTCTAAGAATTCTTGGGGGCAGGTGCATGTGTCCATGATTTTGTTAAACATATTTGTTAAGTGGGGTGTTAGTTCATCAGAGAAAAGGTTATAGTATTCATTTATGTAGCCATCATGGCCTGGCGATTTGTGGAGCGGTAGTGATCTCATCATTTTTGTTACTTCCGTTGGGGTAATTGGGGCTGACAGTTTTGACAATTGGGAGTCTGAAAGAGATGGGAGGTTGATTGACTCTAACAATTGTCTTAGGGTGTCTGGATTCGGTGTCTGGGAGATAGAACTGTCCCGTAGATTGTATAGGGATGCATAAAATTTTTTAAATTGGTTTGCGATTTCAGATGGATTGTATATTTTGTGGTTCTGATCGTCTGAGAGGAACTCTATTTTCGAGGCTGCTACCTTACGTTTATGTTGTTTTGCTAGGAATGTTCTGGGTTTGTTGTTCAGGGTGTAAGAATAAAGTCGTAGTCGTTTGATGTAGAATTCAAAGGATTTTTGAAGAATTCACCCAGTTGACCTCTCAGATCTTTTAATTTATTGTTGATGAGTGGGTCGATTTTGCATTTATTAAGGGCTTCTAATTTGTGTATCTGGGATGTGAGTTGTGTAATTGAGTGTAGGGGTGTCCATTTCTCGTGGGCTGCTATTTTTTTTTTCTTTATTCTCAATAGTTTTTCTTAGTAATTTTTAACATGTACATCAATAGTAGAATAGATAAATGACATACTTTAGTCTTATACAGGTTAAAGGTTGGAGAGTATGGGTCTCCGAAGGAAGATATAAACGTTGAACACAATACGTTCACCAATGTGATAAAGTCTACAGAGTCATTTTCACAGCTAGGTATAGCTAGACAGACTCTCCCTCGCGCCCCTAGCCACCCCAGCGGGATCAAACTGTGGCTGGGGGGGCGAGGTAGCCCGCTCATCCTCTTTCACCTTTGAGGTTTGTAATTGCGTTGGTAAATTGGTCAAACAATGGACATTATAGTAGTTGCAAACATTGAGAAGTGTCCAATAACATTGCATAGATTTATCTAGTGCAGTGGGCTGCTATTTTGATAAGAATTCCTCTTATAAATGCTTTGTGGCTGTTCCACAGTATCATGGGGTCGGAAACTGATCCAGCATTCAGTTCAAATAAGTTTGTGATGGCAGAATTGATTTGTTTCTGGTACTTGGGATTGGTCAGGAGGTTGAGGTTTAGTATCCATGGAGAAAAAGTGTTTTTGTCTTTTGTTGCAGAGAGCTCTAGATTTATGGGGCGTGATCTGACCAAGTGATTAGGCCTATGGATGTCGAGACTACTTTTTGCAAGGTGAATTTGTCTACCAGAAAAAAAATCAAGTCTGGAATATACATTATGGGCAGCCAAGTAAAAGGTGAAATCTTTCTCGTTTCCATGGGAGCATCTCCAGGGATCGAAAAGGTCTTCCTGAGAAATTAAGGACTGTAAAGATGAAGATGGCTTGCATTTGGGGTTGGTGGAGTGTATACCGGGATTGATAACTTCATTAAAGTCTCCACAGAAAATAATGGGATTGGATCGGTACGGTTGGAGCTTAGAGAATAGAGATTTGAAAAAGTTCTGGTGGGAACTGGGAGCGTATAAATTGACTAAGGTGAGATGGTAATTGTTAATGGTCGCTGTGAGTATAAGGTATCTACCATTGGTGTCCGATTCTATGGAGTGAAGGAGAAAGGAGGCAGAGTCGCAAATGGCGATCATGACTCCTTTCCTTTTGGAATCGGCATTAGAAAAAAAGGTATGAGAGAATTTGGGGTGTGAGCACTTTGGTGGGTTAGAAGCAGTGAAGTGGGTCTCCTGAATGCATACGATTTCTGATTTAGCTTTGAGTGCTTCTTTCCACATGAGAGAGCGTTTGAAAGGACTATTGAGCCCTTTGACATTTAAAGAGAAATTTTTCAAAGACATTGGGATTAGATGTGAGGGTTATGGATATGTCAGGCATTACTGTGGAAACGAGAAAGAATTGACCCCCCTTGGCTTAACCAGGCATAAAATAACATAATTGTCGACATACCAACTATACCAAGAATTACAGTATTCAGGGAAAATGTGTTTGCACCAGCTCATTACAGGGGAAGGGTAAGGAGAGAGGAAAGAGAGGTGAAAAAGAGGGAAAAAGAAGGAGAGATATAGAATGGTGTACATTGCACACCGGTAATCTGAGGTGGAGATATTCAAAAACATGTAGATTACAACTTTAACAAGAAGAAAAAGACATTGGACAGTGTAGATGATGAAAGCAAAAAAGCAACAGAAGAGTAACATGTGAAACCATTTGGGTTCTCAGCACAGGGAAGCGCTGGTAGGGTATAACCGAGTTACAACTGCAATATTGGAGGTACCTGATATAAATCAGGTATTGTTGGGTTGTCGTTTTTCATCCATGATATGTTGTGGGAAGGTAGTTTTAGGTGGAGGAGGCAAAGCAGCTGTTTTAAGCCTTGCTTGAGATGGTAGATGGTCACAGGTTTGCTTTGGTATGTGACAATAAGCTTGCTAGGGAACCCCATTTGTAAACAATGTGGCGCTCCTTTAGAATGGATGTCACCAGAGAGAGGTCCTGGCGTAGTTGTGCTGTAGCTGCGGATATGTCGTTGAAAAGAGCAAGGGATGCGTATGGGTCTGGGAAGGCTGCTACATTCCTGGTGGAGGAATATGCCAGGATAAATAAATCCTAGCGAGTTGTACGCGAGTCGGTCCGGAACCGGTTAATTTAGATATTTTTAGAGTTGAGCGAACACCTGGATGTTCGGGTTCGGCGGGTTCGGCCAAACTTCGCGGAAACGTTTGGGTTCGGTACCGAACGTTATCCGAACTTTACCCCGAACCCCATTGAAGTCAATGGGGACCCGAACAGAAATGACTGTAAAAAAGTCCTGGAAAGTGCTAGAGGGCTGCAAAAGGAAGAAAAATGGGAGATGTTATTAGATCTGCAATCTGTCCCTCAAAGCAGTAGTAATCTCTACCTAGTCCAGTATCAGATCGTTCTTTAATCAGATCACTCTGTAATGCAGGATGAGAGATCGTTCTGTAATCAGATCGTTCTGTAATGCAGGATGAGAGATCGTTCTGTAATCAGATCGTTCTGTAATGCAGGATGAGAGATCGTTCTGTAATCAGATTGTTCTGTAATGCAGGATGAGATGTTATAGGTCTACAATCCGTCCCTCAAAGCAGTAGTAGTAATCTCTACCTAGTTATTATCACTGCAATCTGTCCCTCACAATCTGTCTCTCACAGCGCCGGCAGCATCCTCTCCCTACACTAACCTGAGAGCATGTGACATGCAGCACTGTGACTCCAGCCTCATATAGAGGCTGGGTCACATGATGCACTGGTCAATCACAGCCATGCCATTAGTAGGCATGGCTGTGATGGCTTCTAGGGAAAACCAGTGAAACACTTGTTGATTGGCTGCCCTGCAGCTATTCAACATGCGTGATAAAATACAGAACCCAGAACCCGAACCCGAACATTTTTTTCAAACGTTCGGGTTCGGTACACGGACACCCGAAAGTTCGGTACGGACCCGATCTTTACAGTTCGGGTTCGCTCAACTCTAGCTATTTTATTTATTTGCTGTCTCTTGTATTTAGCTATTCTAATATTTTTTTAGCTATTTCATTTACTTTATTTAGCTATTTTATTTATTTTTCTATCTATCTATCTATCTATCTATCTATCTATCTATCTATCTATCTATCTATCTATCTATCTATCTATATTTTTGTCTACTAATATAGCTATTATATCTATTTATTTCTATTTTATCTAGCTATTATTTGGCTATATTATTTAGCTCGCCATTCTATTTATTTTATTTAGCTATTTTATTTACTTTATTTAGCTATTCTATTGATTTTTTTTATCTCTCTACCTATCTATCATATACAATATATGACACATTTAATTTTGTCTTTGTCGATAAACAGTTAAGGAAATAGAATTCTGTATATTGTTTTAGCTCTGATCTATAAGATTCCCCATGGAAACATTACAAAGCTAAAGCAAAGGATTACTTCAGCTCGTTAGTAAAGTTAATAATGATAAAAACCTTCACCTAATTAGAGATTGTTTTGCACTTGTTACTGTACATAGACACCCTGATGGAATTAATTAGAACATGTAAAGTAAATTGTAATGAGTCAATGTGTGACAATAATTCATTAATTTTAATGAATACAATTAGGTCTCTTCTGTATAATAAACACAGACGATAGAAATAAAAATAGTGTATATGATGATGTAACGTCTGCTCCATTATTATCTCAGGAACACTGGTCATTATCTCAGTCTGCTTCATTAGGAGACGTCTCATGAAATATCGGGGGAATCTCCGCCATTATGCTTGTTATTTTCATTAAATTTCATTAAACTGATTGCGGACGGATATTCCCAGTGATGGGAGCGGCGGGCTCTATTGTTTATTGTGGAGTCAGGTGCAGCAAATAGTCCTTTGTCTATACTGATGAGGTGTTGGGGAATTATGAGACCCATTCCATTCATTATCTCATTAAATCTCATTTCCCACAACGCCTATTCTCTTTTACCAGGAAATAGATTTCTAACTAAATGAATTGTTTGTGTTAGAGGCTTTAAAACTTTTCATTAATAAAGTCCTGATAAAATGTCATTCTGAATATCAATACAACACAATAGTCTTGCTAAAACTTCAATACATCGATATGTAATAAACTCTGCATTGGTATTATTGTAATGTATAACATTAACACTCTTCTGTTATCTCCTCTCATGATTCTAATGATTATGTTGGAATTATACATTGGTAAACTGTTGTAGCCAAACAAAATTAAACTAATAAGTGAATAACTATTCGATTTTCCCAGATATATCTATAAAAAAATATATAAAATCAGAATAGAAAAATAAATAATTACTATACCAACTATAGAGTACAGCAGGTGGCCATGAGTGACCTGTGCTCCAAGAATCAATTTTACATTGTTCTCAGACCTTCAAATATGTATTATATAAATATATCATATGCTATTATTTATTAAATATTACTTTTGACTGTATTTTACTACTACTACTGCTACTACTACCACTACTACTACTAATAATAATAACATATATTATTTATTAAATATTACTTTTGACTGTATATTACTACTACTACTACTAATAATAATAATAATAATAATATTAATATTATTAATAACATATATTCTATTATTTATTAACTATAACTTTTGACTGTATATTACTACTGCCACTACTACTACTACTACTACTACTACTACTACTACTACTACTACTAATACAACTACTAATAATAATAATAACATATATTACATTATATCATTTATTAAATATTACTTTTGACTGTATATTACTACTGCTACTACTAATAATACTACTACTACTAATAATAATAACATATATTATATTGTATTATTTATTAAATATTACTTTTGACTGTATATTATTACTACTTACTACTACTACTACTAATAATATTA
Organism: Glandirana rugosa; assembly: GCA_018402905.1. Lineage (NCBI taxonomy): Eukaryota > Metazoa > Chordata > Amphibia > Anura > Ranidae > Glandirana > Glandirana rugosa. Next base: position 554,525 of record BLSH010159439.1, read on the forward strand.
ACAGGATCAGAATGGAATAAAAAAAAAAAACTGCCCAAACTATAATATAGAGTTGGTGGCCATGGACGACCTAGAGAATCATTTAGGCTCCATTGACACCATGGCGTTCCATTTTGCGGGCGGAATCGTCGTGATTCTGCCCGTGATTCAGAAAACGCTGCAAATCATGGAACACCCTCGCGACCCCTGTTACTTTGAATTGAACCAAATTGCTGCGCGATTTTGCCGAGATTGTCATCTCACGAATAGAGGAAAAATTGCGCAAACAGAATTGCGGGATGCCTGTCGCCCAAAAGAAGTTTGCGCGATTTTGCCGCAATTCGTCGGGCGAAAATAGCACTGCCATTCAAAGTAACGGGGATCGCAAGGGCGTCCCGAGACTTGCAGCGTTTTCCAAATCGCGGGCAGAATCGATGCAATTCTGCTCACAAAACGGAACGACATGGTGTGAATGGAGCTTTACTCAGAGTTAGGGGTGTAAAAATTATTTAGCTCGTAGACCCCTTCATGAAGATTCAGATTGTTCTTGACCTTTAAATATTTATTATATAAATATACAGTTGTGCTCATAAGTTTATACACCCTGGCAGAATTTATGATTTCTTTTTTTTTTTTTTTTTTTTCCAATGAAGCTTTATTGAATAATACAGGAGAATACAGGTATATAGAAAGTAATGTGTGTCATACAAAAAGGATATCCAAAGCCTTAGACCAAGAAATATGCTTGCATTAGTACATTTACCTTATCCGTAGTAGGAAGATATGTTTGCGATGTTTTGAATGCATGATGTGGCTTATTCGTTGCGGTTGTTGAGTGGGATTTTGCGGTGCGCAAAGCGAGCACTACACCCATCGCGACCAGCGCGTGGGGGGAGCGTGGTTAGGAGGGTTATAGTGCGAGAGAGTAGAGCTAGGGGGAG
>BLSH010159448.1:134598-145765 GCA_018402905.1 Glandirana rugosa
ACACAAGTACGTGTGTATCCGACAATAGTTGACAAAAACCGACCCCGTAAAAACTCGACATTTTTTTTTTTTTGTTCTGATCTTATTGTTCTAATACAGAGGGGATGGGAGCATTTTATGCAAGTGGCTTAACAGCCACTTTAACTTTTTATAACCCCAAGGCCTCATGCACACAGGATGTTAAAAAAAAAAAGTTCTAAAAACGTCAGTAGCTTTGTAGTGAGTGTTTCAGCTTCTTTCAGCGTCATTGCACTAGCGTTTTTAAGCAGTAGCGTTTTTTTTTTTTTCAATGGACCAATAACGTTGGCGAGTCATGTTTTTGAGCGTTTTTTTTTTTTTAATGGAGCAAAAACGTCCAAAAACGTTGGTGAGCCGCATTTTTGAGCGTTTTTACTACTGAAAACCGTCTCTCAGGACCCACTAGTCTTGTTTTTTTTTTTTTACAGCTCAAAAATGCCCCAGCCAAAAACAGTTGATAACAGCCTATGTGTGCATGAACACATAGGATAACATGATGGGGAATTTATTGACTGTAGGAAAAAATGTCTGACGCTAAAAACAGCTGCTGTAAAAACGCCCTGTGTGCATGAGGCCTTATGCTGTTGGCCTTAATAAACAGATAGAAAGGTATATCATATTTTTCTTTAAACTTTTCTTCAGTTTCTTCCTGGTTTATGGCTACATGAATAATCCACCCTTACTCAAGATGACCACGGCTAGAAATGCTAGGGACGTGTTTTACAAAGTGATTTATCAACACACTAAAGCATAGAGACCGGGACGTATTGCTTTGAATTTTAAAAATGAATTCAAGATTTTACATCTAAATCCAGAAACAAAAATATAATATATTACAGTTTACCAATTCTTGGATGTGGTGGCTCTGTGTTTTTTTTCGGACTTTTTATCTTTATTTGATCCTTTCTTAGGCTGTCAACTCTAACTTGCTGTACTGTATTGAGGGACAGTGTTGTGCTGTACTGTATTGAGGAACAACAAAGCATTTTCTGATTGGATGAGGTGGAGATGTCACCGCCCCACCTGATCCAATCAGAGGATGCTTTTCATTCATTGAGAAATAGCAAAGCAATCTCTGAATGGTGCCCGTGCCAAGCAGCCGATCTCCTCTGTTCAGAATGCAGCACAAGACTCGGAAGCAAGTGGAGATCACTGGAGTGTAACTATTTACAAATATCAATACCTGGAATTCATCTTTAAAACGAAAAAAAAAAAGTACCCCCATATAGGCTTGTTATTTAGCAAGGAAGGTCACTCAGGAAGTGTCAAGCAGCCTGAATATGGGCTGGGCATCATCTATCTGTTTCCAGAAAGACTCATATAAAACTGTGTTAGTAATAATTATGAATAGCTTTATTCTAACCGGTCTCGTCCAGTCTCTGCCCGAAACAGCTCATCAAACCTCATCATGTTCCGAGGAGACAAAACGAAGGCTGACACATTGGGGAAAGCAGAGCTGGCTCGCTCAATGATGTGATACAGGTTAGCTTTGCTGTTTTTCACCATCTTGATTGGGGGCCCCCAGAAGATAAGTGTCTGTCTTGGAGCTCGGCTCAAGAATTCCTGTGGCCTTCGCAGAACCCGGTACACGCTAGAGTGGGCAACTACCCGGAAAGTTGTCTTGTTACCCACGTCCTTTTCATAGCCAGTGGTGGGAGCATCGTTCATGCGGATGATGCATTCTGCCTGATCAATCGTAGGGCCCAAGCCGGTGTTCAGCAGATGGCTAGAGCTAGTGACGAGGATACAACTGTTGCATTTGGAGTGTAGAGTCTAAAGAGGGTTCAGAGGTACACATTTAGATTAGACTATAAATCATTAAGATATTAATCAGTAGTTACCCCAGTCAAGTATGTAGACAGGGCTGGCCCTAACATGGGTCCCAGTGGGTCAATTGGACCCAGGCAGCACTTTGAAAGGGACAGAAAATTGAGCCATGGCCTCCTCTCCTTCTCTTCTATTTACCCAGCAAATTGGCAACCAAGATTTTTTTTTACAGCAGGTTTGTGTTTCATGATGACTACTGCTCCCCGGGCCACTCCGTCTGCCTCTGTACTACCCTAGCCTGCCCTTATACTGTCCTAGCCTGTCTATATACTAACCTAGCCTGCCTAAATACTATCCCAGCCTGCCCCTATACTGCCTTAGCATGTCCATATACTACCCTAGCATGTCCATATACTACCCTAGCCTGTCCATATACTACCCTAGCCTGTCCATATACTACCCTAGCCTGTCTATATACTACACTAGCATGCCCATTTATTACCTTAGCCTGCCCCTATACTGCTCTACCCTGTCTATATACTACCCTAGCCTGCCCCTATACTGCCTTAGCATGTCCATATACTACCCTAGCCTGTCCATATACTACCCTAGCCTGTCCATATACTACCCTAGCCTGTCCATATACTATCCTAGCATGTCTATATACTACCCTAGCCTGCCCATATACTACCTTAGCCTGTCTATATACTACCCTAGCCTGTCTATATACTATGCTACCCTGTGTATATACTACCATATCCTGCCCTATACTACCCTAGCCTGTCTATATACTGCCCTAGCCTATCTATATACTGCTCTAGCCTGCCCCTATACTGCCCTAGCCCGCCCCTTGGAATTGAACATAATGGTATGTCATATGATTTTGCATATAGACAAGGTGCTGTTGCATGTAAATCTGACTTCCTGATAAATGTAATTTTAGTTTTAATTTATGATATAAAATAATGGATCTGGGGCCTTTTGGTGGGCATGATTTATTTCTTGGGGTGGGGGAGGGGCAGGGTTTCATTCTTGGACCCAGGCAGCACAATGTCTTGGGCCAGCCCTGTATATAGAGCTATACAGTATGAACCTCCCCAAAGGACATGCACAAAAATTGGCTTTCTAAAAAGTCAGTATTGGAATATGACTAGGCAGCCCCACCATGTGATGGTTCTTGGCAACCAGCACTTTATCTAGGAAGGAAGGAGTGCCCATACTGAGATGTACTGGGTTTTTATCAAGGCTGCAGCCAGGGGTGGACTTGGATGCAAACCAGTGGGATATTTGCCTCTTCCCCCTTTCCTAGCCCCCCGGGTCAGTAATAGCATATGTTGGGCTGGTGGCCCTGAGTGTTAATACTTTGTCATTTAGATATCCAACAGAGGGAGACCCACAGTCAGTGACAGCTGCTGGGCGTTTTATAGCTACCTGCAATCACAGAGGGCAGAGGGAAGTCTTCCTGCTCTGGCTGACACTGGCCATATGCTAATAGATGTATTTATTTTATTCCTACATGCACACAAACAACATGGATGGACGAATGCCCCTCTGCCAGCCTAATATATCTTGACAGCTGCAAGTGCTGGCTGTAAAGATACCTGAATGGTACCTGCAGTTGAATGGCTGACAATTTTCAGTTCAGCTCCTTTGACACAAGTCGATGTAGTAATCCGCTTCTGTCGAGGGAGCAGGGCCACTGATTCCTCTAAATTGGACGAAATTGTAATGGTGTATGGACAGCTTTACTTTGTAGCTCTAAGATGTTACATAGTTACATCATTTACAAGACACTTGTTCATTCACATGACTGAATGGAGATAAGCCCAAGGGAAGATGGTGCTGATGGATGTGTCATCTACCTGGAGGTTACATGTTCTCCCTGTGCCCTTTGTGGGTTTCCTCCCATACTCCAAAGACATGTCGGTGGGTCAATTGTCACCTGTCTAAATTGGTCCTAGCATGTGTATGTATGAATGTGAGTTAGTGACCTTAGATTGTAAGTTCCTTGAGGGCCACGAGTGATGTGAATGTACAATATATGGGTAAAGCAATGTGTAAATTGACAGCTATATACAAGTACCTGAAATAAATAAAATCAGTGCTTGAACAAGGGCATCCAGTGCCCAGGACTAAAATGGAACACTGTCCAAGAGTTTAGTATTGGTGCACAAATATGGGGCTTACAGTGGCAAAAGGGAAAATGGCCCTGCATCAGCAGTGTCACTGGGAGAAAAGAAATGCTCTTGTGTCAGTGGTGTCACTGGAAGGAAAAAATGCCCCTGTGTTGGTGGTGATGCTGAGAGGAAAAATAGCCCTGGTGGTGTCAGTCGGAGAAGGACTGCTTTGGCATCTATGTCATTAGGATGAAGATGGAAAGAGAGCTGGGAGGTGGGCTCTTTGGAACTAAAGGGACCTGGAGGGGCTCTAAAGGAGGAAGGGGGGGTAAAAGGCTATAAGAAAAGGAGGAGGTTAAGGGGCTCTTGGGGTTCTGAAGAGAGAGGAGGTCTATGGCTGAGTTGTCCCCCGATCCTCTGTGTACTCACTCAAACCTCCTTCACTAGGAGTAAAGGCAACTTCTCCTTCCCATCACAGTTCATGGAATATGTCACATAACAAGGGGCCACAGGAAGAAGAGCAGCCTGCCCTCACTCCCAGTGGCGCCACACTGAGATGGAGGTGTGTTCTCAGCAGCTGCCCATTCTCTATCAAGGTCCCTGCTCCTCCTAACCGGAGTGATGTTGCAGTCACTGACAACAGTGAGGCGCTGAAGAATGTACCAGTTGAAGCTCTCAGTGCGTGCCCCTCCTTGTTCAGACCCTTGTCACAATAAACTATGCACCAAACTTTCACCAAGGCCACCAACCATGGCACACTTTGCATGATACCTTTTCTTTGGCCCACAGAAATCTGTATGTAACATGAAAGGGCTGATTGGTTGTGTTGACCCACCAGGACAAGGGTTCCCAGTCCTCCCCTGGTTTTAGCAGTAGATTAGTGAAGCAAAGTGAAAAGCTAAAGTTAAGTGCAGTGGGAGTGTGCTATATAAGGAAGGAGTTTTGTCTTTAAAGCATGTGTTAACCCCAAAAATGCTGCTCCTGTCTCTTTAATGTGCAATTAGCAGCATGGTGTTTTTGCTTTTTAAGTTATGCCTCTGTATCCCGTAAAATACCTGTTTGATAATGGAAGGTCATGACTTTCTCCCTGTGTACTGACTCCCCCTGTATATAGCTTATCTTGAGAGCCCCGTGGTCTATGTAGGCTATGTCATTCCCGGCTCTCCTGTGTGCCTGTCTTCAACTCCCCCCTTCCTCTCTGCTCTCATAATTAACTCTAAAAGCTCCTATTTCCTCTGTATTAGAAAAATAAGTTCCCTGTGTCAGTGTTATATCAGAAATATTCTTATCTATATAGATAATACAACACGGCTCTCTCTCTCCTGCTGACGTCAGCAGCAGTGCTCAGCCTCTCTCTCAGGAACTCTGAGCTGAGAGAGAAAAGCTGAAAAACAACAACTGATCCTAGTAAGAAGGTGTGTTATCTATACAGAGAAGTATATAAATGTTACAACACAGACACGGGGCAACTTCTTGTTATAATACAGAGCGTATGGTGACTTTTTATACAAGTGGCTTAACAAACACTTTAAATTACCATTGCAGGTTTATTTCTTGTTTTGTCTCTAACTGAATAATAGCCTAAATATTAAATTATTTAGCCACTAAAAACAAGAGGCAGCAATAAGACAGTATGCTGTATCTACTGTATAAGAAGACATCTCACCTTGTTTCCAGACACTGGGATGTAGCCATCTTGAATCCCCCATTTTCTAATATTTGGTGGGTTGTGGTGGGTGATTTTGAGATCCTTGTAGTTGAAAGGTTCCTCACTGTTGTTGGAGCTCAGAATAATGAGGAAGGTGACTAAAGCAAATAGGAATAGGAGGGCAGCGGTACGACCCTGAGCCATTTAATTAGAAGTACGGAAGAGAAAGAATGAGAAAAGAAACAGTTAAGTGTTATAAACACGAATGAGGTGCATATTTACCATATTTCATATTCTTCATACATTGAAAGGGGACAGTTATGGAATCAATTGTAAATCACTTGAAGTGGAACTAAACCCTTCAATCTTTTACAGCCCTGGAAGCTGACATCTTAGCCTCTGTTTGATCTGAAGTTGCCATGGTGCTGCACCACCAGCCATTCAATGGCTTAACAGTTCAGTTGAGAGTACAAGAAACTATGACAGTTATCATTCTCTTGGCATGCATTAATTGTTTTTGGAAACTGTTCAATTGGTAGGTTTAGTCCCACTTTAAACAAAAGTAATGTGCAATCTTTTCAATTTTTTTAGATAAATATGTAAAGAAAATCAGCTTGATTGCCATTATGTTATCAATGTGTGTTAATGTTTTAAAAAACTTTTTTTTCTATTCATCTTCATTTTTATATGTACTTGAAGTGTATCCATATTTTCTAATAAATATGCATCCTCTGCTCCAAAATGGTGGTGCTTTACTGCTCCTTCTCATAATGTAATTCAGTCAGTCAGTGAGCTTTTTGAAAACGTACTCCCTCTGTGGCCCAAATCTTATCTCATTATATGTTATTAAATTGTTCAAAAGTGAGAAATTGCTATGTTGTAGGGAACATCTAAAAATGTTTTGTTTCTAAGCGGTAACCTGAAAAATCGTTTTTGGAAATTTGTTCCTGAAAGTTGATAGTGCCTTAAGCTTCAAGCACTATATATTCAGTGTGAGATTCACTTCTGCCTCTGACTGCTAGTCTCACAAGATTTGATAATGTTACTACTGGGCTTTCATTGCTGGAGAGAAAGCTGTATCTGAGAACATGTGGTGCAAAGATCCCCCTGCTTCATTCATCATTCATTCATGGATGTGGGCTTCCTCCTCCTCTCTTAAGCTTTTTGAACATTCCTCCACCAGTTATTAGACCACATCAGGGGAAAACCTCTGACATGAGGAAGCAAAGACCTGCTTTCTCCAAGATGGCCACCCCCACACTGAGACACAGTGTACAACAAGGCATTGTAAGTCAGTAATAGAGAATAGACCAGGAATGGGGACACCACAGATAATATTGGTGACCAACCGCTTGCCTTTTTATAGGTACATGTCTTCTACAGATCATGTCCCCTTTAAAGAGACCAACTTAAAAATGTTTTAGTTAGGAGCACAGAAAAATCAGCATTTTTAATTTCCATAAACTTTTTGTTAACTTGCACTGTGCCTCTCAACATGCTAGCAAATTTGATTACTTCAAGATAAGTAAATTCCCTAGCAAAGCCCCTTCCATCCCTGCACGTTATAAGACCTTTTCTCTTCTGAAGGTGTCTAATTACTGTCAGTACTGGCCCAGCTCTTCCAGCCCTCCAACTCACTACATAACCTCTTATGCAGCTTCTGCGAAAAAGGGGGTTGCGTGACAAGGAAACTAATATAGAGCAGTGTTTCTCAACCAGGCTTCCTCTAGAGGTTGCTAGGGGTACCTTAAGCAATCAACACTTTCTACCTCTCGGATAAGCCATTTTTAGCTATAAGGGGGTATTTTTCCCATGGACCACAAATGAGGTTGGCTGCTTGGTATGGGCACAATTCAATGAATGCTTTGAATTTACTCAATGAATGCAAAGTTTTCTCTGGACAATGTGGGGAATGTGACTCCACCTCATACAATCAGAGAATGTTACATAGTTGGTAAGGTTGAAAAAAGACACCAGTCCATCCAGTTCAAACAGTGTGGGTGTGTGTATGTAAAAATCATATCCCATATCCCTGTATAATGTGCTCACTAAGACACCCATTTAAGAATTTTGAAATGATCAATACTCCCTGCTGACACCACCAAATGTGGGAGTGAGTTCCACACCCTTGCCGCCTTGGCACTGAAAAACCCCCTGCACAGTTTTAGGTTAAACCGCTTCTCCTCCAATTTCATTCAGTGACCCATGTCTTCTTGTACTCCCTGAGACTGAATAGTTTATTCCCTATGCTAGCATCACCATTGTGGTATTTGTATATCGCTAATATATCTCCCCTCATGCGTCTCTTCTCTGAGGAGAATACGTTTATTGTTTGTAGTTGTTCCTCATAACTGAGGTCCTCCAGCCCTCTTATTAATTTGGTTGCCTTTCTCTGGACTCTCTCCATCTCCAGCACATCTCTCGTGAGGACTGGTGACCAGAAATGGATGGCATATACTCAAGATGTGGCCGAACCAGAGTTTTATAAAGAGGCAGGATTATAGTTTCATTTTATGATTAAATACCCTTTTTAATGCATGCCAATATTCTGTTGGCTTTGCATGCTGCAGCTTGGCATTGCATGTCATTGCTCAGTCTGTCTTCCACAAGAACCCCCAGATCTTTCTCCATCCTGGATTCCCACAGAGGTTCTCCCCCTAGCGTGTAACTTGCATTCATATTTTTGGCCCCCAGGTTACATTACTTACATTTTTCAAGATTAAATATTGTTTGCCATGTAGTTACCAATTCCATTATTTTACTCAGGTCTTCTTGTAAAGTTTCTATATCCTGCTGTGAAGTTATTACCCTGCTTAGTTTTGTAGTATCAGCAAACACAGATTGAGCTATTTATCCCATCCTCTATATAATTTATGAATACATTTTATTTTATTGAGAAAATGCAAAGTGATCTCTGACTGGTGCCCATGCCGAGTGGCTGGCCTCCTGTGTTCTCAGTGTGGCAGGGTAGCCGTGTGGCACCGCACCCAGAAGCAAGTGGATCACAGAAGTAACAGTGCCTGCTACAGCGGTTTTCAGCTACAGGAATCCCAAGCTGGACCAATGTTGTAATGTAAAAAAAATGCCATACCACCTGGAATTCAGATTTAAGAGGTCCAAGGCAAGCTATTAAATCTTAACTCCGGAAAACCATAAGATTATTCCTTGCAGTTGGGTTGCACCCACACTGCAGAAATGAATTGCTCGTTTAGGTCCAGTGGGCACAGAAAAGTAGATTTACTTAGCCAATGCTCCACTGCATGACCATTCCCTGCAGAATCTTCTCCCCTATGCTCCACTGGACGTCATCAAGACCAGTGCGTGATCCTTAGCCCTGCACTGGACGTGAGGAGGCTGAGGAGCGCCATCTGTTGGAGGGGTGGAGGATCAGGTAAGTAAAGGTGCCTCTCCTCTCTCCTAGACTACACAAGCAGCATTTTATAGTTTCCAGGAATCAGTTTTGCTGCCATGCAGTTTACTAACAATGAGGATATTTTTATGTGCTTTTTTTATATTGTTTTATACAGACAAGCTAAGTTGATTTCTTTGCTGTAATTGCAGTAACAATCACTGCAGATCATTTTATACAGCGTTTGCTTAAAAGGCGACATTATGTATTCATAGGATAGAATAGACTCCTTTATGTATGAGAGTAGAACTCGGCTCTGCAGGTCAGTGTTACAGTGATCTAATAGTAGAGTGTATTGTGGTTGTGTAGCATTTTGCAGCGTGAGAGTAGAGAGTTCAGGGCGCAGAGATTATTACACTTGTGTTAGTCATCTCCCAGGTGAGTCCTATTACGGCGCTGTCATTTTCTTACATCCTTGCACCTAGACGGAATAAAAACGTTCAGTGTAAATAATTACAGCCATAGTTCATGTTCTCTCCATTATTTAATGACATAGTAACTGCTGTTTAAAGTACTCTATGAGGTTAATTTACTAAAGACAAATAGACTGTTCAATTTGCAAAGTGCAGTTGCTCCATAGGTTAGTAAATGTGGTTAAGCTTTAAGAATACCCAATCCCGTGCAAGGAAATGATAAAAAAAAACACAGCATGTTTGGATGATGGATCCAATCACTAAAATCCCATTGTCATTTCAAAAGTCATTTTCTATATTGTTAAATCTGCAGCTTTATGGAAAATGATATCTGGTGATCTTGCCATTAAGGTCCTCACTCAGGCACTTTCTGTTATTAGGAGCAGTGGTGGCCTGTCCATTGGGGCGCACGGGCACCACCCCCCCCCCCATCCATGTGTCCGGCCCTCTGATCTACATACAGGGCGCATACAGGGTGCCGGAACATGGATTCCAATGGGGGGGGGGGGTTGAAGCACATGAGTAGAGCCAGAGGCTCTGATAGGTGTGTGACAACAGCAAATGAATATTCACTATTTTCACACTGATCCTCCTGGCCAATCAGGAAGTGGGTCATGTGACCCGTCACCCGATTGGCTGAAAGGAGATGCGATCAGATTGGCCGCCAGGAGGAGGAGGGAGGTAGAAGCTGGGGGACCTAGGGAGGTGGTGCTTGAAGCCCAGGGAGAAGCCGCTGACGCCGCCGCCACTGCCAGTGAGATGGGGTAAGTCCGGGCCGTGACCGACTGACTGCCCGACGTGGAGTAAAGGAAGAAAAGTTCTAAAGACAGCCGCACTCCAAAAGATTGCCGTTTATTGATAAAAGTAAAAATCAAATGTAATACAGACAGAGCATGACAGGGGACAACCCAGGTACAGGAGCTAACGCGTTTCACGTCCGTATCTGACGCTTACTCATAGCTAACAACAGTATAGTCATATCGCTGCTTAAATATGAAGTTAAGGTCTGCTCAACAAAGGAGAGAGGGAGGGGAAAAGGGGAGAACCAGGTGAATGCAATTACCTCTGAATATAAGTTCTTAGTAAGTCAATAACTCACTTAAGCAGCGAATGAGGTCTGCATGAAATCAATTGTGTCATCACATACATAAAGCACAAGTATTTAGCATACATATTAATTAAAATTAATATACATGAACTTATCAAACACAATTAAAATATTCATATAACCATTTTTCGGCACAGTAATAACGGATAATTTATGATGTTTAAAACAACAGTGAAAGACAAAACAAAACAACATGTGGAAATGAAAAGAGGGGAAATCCCATTCTTCAATTAAACCACATGAGCATGTTTGATACTGTGTCAAAAAAAAGGGGAAAACAAACCCCACTATATGGTTTAGAGAATACCATGTAGCAAAATCACTACAAACAAAAACCATTATAACACCTTTATCTATATTCATACATCACCATACAGGCAGAGATAGAAAACTGTTCAAATATGCCAAAAGATGTATACTAATACAGAATAACCCATGTGTACAGGTGAATGCTACATGATACTAAACCTGTGGGGAATACCATCTTTATTGAAATCACGATAGGAGATATAGCCTGAAGACTAATAGATCTGAAAGGGACGTACTTTCTCAAAGAAAGAAAGAGGGGAGCAAAAGTTTCCCTAAAGAAAGAAACTAATATGTGTGCATGTAAAGGGGCAAGATAAAATACTGATAGCTGTAATAATGGCAACATCATAAATGCCACTAAAATTCTTCATACGGAGC
>BLSH010159448.1:146351-161504 GCA_018402905.1 Glandirana rugosa
TTAGTACCCTAATGATAAGGAAGATGATTATCCCTGTGATGAGGAGGAGGATAACTGGTGGTTGGGACTCTGGTATAAATAAGACTGACTACGGCCCGGGTCTGTAAAAGACGAGGTGACCGGTGTTAGGTCGAGATGATTTCAGACTTCCTGTTATTTGACCGGGAAACAAAGTTTTCAAACCTCTGGGGACTACATCTCCATGTTGGTGACATATCTTGGTCTGTTTTTTTTTCAAGACTTCGAGACCCGTGTAACAATCCATGGTTAGTCAATCATAATTTATAAAATAATGTAAGTCACCTAAATAAGTTTCCGTTCAAGTGTGATCTAAAAGGGGGAGGGACCGGTTGGAAATGAACCCAACCACCCTCTCCAGGGCGTAGAAACCTACACCATCGGGGGCATCCTTTCTGTGGCAAGAGATAAAAGCTATATATCTGCTAGACGGAAAATGTCTGGGCCCGGCATCAGTCAGAATAAATATGGTCTCAGGGTTGGTGGTCAATAGGAGGAGGAGTAGTGTCCCTATTAGTAGAAGGAATAGTAATCCCATGATTGATGTCGGTGGAAGAAATAATGCCCCATTGTTATGGTCAGTAGGAGGAATAGTGTCTCATATCAGGAGGAATAGTGCCCCAAGGGCCAGATAAAGGCTAGCAAAGGGCCACAGTTTGGAGACCCCTGCTCTATATAATACAAAAATATGAGTAAACCTGCTCACCAAAAGCAGTTCTCTCCCTGTGTGATTGATAGCTTTTCTCAAGAGTGGTTAAAGGCTCGCTCCACCTTTTGGCTATAGTGAGAGAGAGTTAACATTTCCAGCTGGTTTTGGTTTCTAGCTGGGGCCCTATTAGGGAGATTTTCCCTCACTTCCTGCCCAGTGACACCAAAGAAATATGCTGTTTGGTTTTCTGCCAAGACAGAAAGTCACAGATAGCAATGGAAATCACATCCTGTCTTATTACACAAATGCTAGAGAACTGGCTTGGCTGACTGCCAGTTTGCTTAACTATCTAAAGTCACTGACTTGAAACAAGGAGGCAGATAGGGAGTTTTGACTTTAAGGATCTGCATATTAGTTCTGGATCAGTGACTAAAGCCTTGTACACACGAGCCGATTGTTGGACAACCGAACGTCCAACTTTTGTCCAAATTGGCTGTTGGCGGTTTTGTCTAGTGTACTGACGGTTGTCAAGTAATCGGCCAACAAAGCCGAATGTAGTGACGTGTTACGAGCGTATAAAGAGGAAGATCAGGTGAATGTGATTTGTGAATTTCGAACACAGGTTTACACGACTGAACACTTCCTGGATTCTGTCTGAGCATGCGTGTTTGCACTTTCCAACTTCTGTACACACGAGCCAACAATTGGCCAATGCCTTGTTGGCCAACAAAAGTTTTCTAGTCTTGTCAGCCAACTTCCGTTGGACAATAATTGGAAATTGGCTGTCGGATCATGCGTACTAATGGTTCGATTACGGACAACAGGCTGTTGGACGACCATTGTTGGCCAATTATTGTACCACGTATAGGAGCCTTTAAAGCATTGAATGCAGTGGATTGCCAGTATAGCCAGGCAACTAGCATTTTTAAAAGCAATAAAGGCAGGCAGAGGGATTGCAGTACCCTCTACAGGCTAAATAACAAATCTTCAAAGCGGAGTTCCACCCAAAAATGGAACTTCTGCTTTAACCACCTCCCACCCAGCCACTGTATATATACGGCCGGGTGGGAGCTTCCCCGTTCTGACAGGACCATTATGATCACAGGACCCAGCTGAGCAGAGATCGGGATACGGGCGCAGTGACTGGCCCTCCCGATCATGTGACGGCTGTGTCCAATCACAGCCGTCACATTGTAAACAGAGACGAACGTCTCTGTGACAGTTCTCCCCCCGCCAAGCTCAATGAGAGCTCAGTGCGGGGGGGGGGGGAGCTGCAGCTATGTGACAGCTCTCTGCATGATGATGGTTTCATGCAGAAAGCTGTCACAGATCATCCCCCACACAGTGCACCAAGCATACTGATACCCCTGTCCCCATACATATAAGTGTCCCCATAAAACAGCCCCCAAAACATCTGTATGACCCCCATCACATCTGTCACCATACACAAAACATCTGTCACAGTACCCAAAACATCTGTATGTCCCCGTCACATCTGTCTGTCCGCCAACACCAAATAAACTCAGATTTGGGTTATTTTTACCAAAGAAATGTAGCAGTATCATTTTTGGTCAAAATGTATGAAGAGAAAATTTTCAGACTTTTTAAATTTATAGTGCAAAAAATAAAAAACCCAGGGGTGATTAAATACCACCAAAAGAAAGCTCTATTTGTGTAAAAAAAATGATAAAAATTTCATATGGGTGCAGTGTCGCATGACCGCGCAATTGTCATTCAAACCGCAACAGTGCTGAAAGCTGAAAATTGGTCCGGGAAGGAAGGGGGTTTAAGTGCCCAGTATTGAAGTGGTTAAGCACGCCTCGCCCCCTTACATGCCACATTTGGCATGTCATTTTTTTTGGGGGGGGTGGCCCCAGTTTTCAGAGGGACTTCCTGTCCCTCTTGCTTGCGTTTCTGGGCCGCCTAGGCGACTCCTCCTCTCCCCCTAGGCGGCCCCTCCCTTCTGGCAATCTTCTGGGACACGTCACAGGCCCCAGAAGATTGCCTGGCCACTAGGAACGTGCAGCGCGACTCGGGCATGCACAGTGCGTGCACGGCCGGTGCCCACACTTGCAATGACAGCGCCGCAGGGAGGAGGGGGAGACAAGCGAGGCTTCGGGCGCAGCCATCACTGGACCAGGAGACAGGTAAGTTACTGCTTATTAAAAGTCAACAGCTACACTTTTTGTAGCTGCTGACATTTAATAAACCAAAAAAAACTAGTGGAACTCCACTTTAACACTACAACAAAAATATAAAAAACAAGCATGGGACAATGATCTCTGGCACTGGTAAGTACATTAATATATTGCTAATTATGTTTTTGTTGGACCAACAATTCCTACGTATGCCTTGAGGAGGGAATCCAATGACCACCAATGCTTACCTTGGTGTTGAGGGAAGATTCCACTGATCAGCAATGCCTACTAGAGACTTGGGAGTGAGGGAAGATTCTACTGACAGCCAAAGCTTACTAATGCCTTCGGGGGTAAGGGAAAATTTCACTGACCACTAAGGCCTCATGCACACAGGACGTTTTTGGATGTTTTGACAGCAGCTGTTATTAGCTTCGAGCATTTTTTCCTACAGTCAATAAACCCTCCATCATGTTATCCTATGTGCTCATGCACACATAGGCTGTTATCAACTGCTTTTGGCTGGGAAGTTTTTGAGCTGTAAAAAAACCCCAAGATTAGTGGGTTCTGAGAGACGTTTTTCAGCTGTAAAAACACTCAAACATGCTGCTCACCAATGTTTTTGGATGTTTTAGATCCATTGAGAAAAAAAAAAAAAAACACGCTCAAAAACGTGCAAAAACGCGGCTCACCAACGTTTTTGGTCCATTGAAAAAAAAAAAAAACCCTGCTCAAAAAGGCTCATAAACACTAGTGCAGAACACTGTAAAAAAGCTGACTACAAAGCAACTGAAGTTTTTAGAATTTTTTTTTAACGTCCTGTGTGGAATGAGGCTTAATGCTTACTAATGCCTTAGGGGTGAAGGAAGATAACACTGACCACCAATGCTGACTAATGACTTGAAGGTGAGGGAAGATACCATCGACCATCAATGCTGACTAATGCCTTGGGGTGAGGGAAGATACCATCAACCACCAATGCTGACTGATGACTTGTGGTGAGGGAAGATACCATCAACCACCAATGTTGACTAATGACTTGTGGGTGAGGGAAGATTCCACTAACCACCAATGTTTACTAATGCTTTGGGAGTGAAACAAGATTCCACTGACCACCAATGCTTACGAATGCCTTGAGGGTTTGGGAAGATACCATCAACCACCAATGTTTACTAATGCATTGGGGGTGAGGGAAGATTCTACTGATCACCAATGTTTAGTAATGCCTTGGGGGTGAGGGAAGATTCCACTGACCACCAATGCTTACTATTGCCTTGGGTGAAAGGTGATTCTACTGACCACCAAAGCTTGAGGGGGGAACCCTATGACCACCAATGCCTTAAGGGTGAGGGAAGACATCATTGACCACCAATGCTAAGTAATGACTTGGGGAGAGGAGGGGAATCCAATGGCCACCAATGTTCACCAATACCTTTGGGGTAAGGGGGAGACTCCACTAATTACCAATAATACTTTGAGGAGAATCCTTTGACCACTAATTCTTTGGGAGGGAGAGAATCCACTAACCTCCGATGAATGCTTTGGTGGGGGGGGGATTCCAAAGACCACCAATGCTTGCCACTGACCATGATGATTGGGCGGGGGGGGGGAATCCTTGCTACTGGGCCCCAATGATGGGAAGGTACTTTTACTGCTACTGACCAGCAGTGTAAAGACACTATGGGGGAGATTTACTAAAAAGGGTGCACACAGAATCTGGGGCAGTTCTGCATAGTAGCCATTCACCTTCCAGGTTTTATTGTCAAAGCTTAATTGAACAAGCTTATGTTAGAAGTGGTTACTGTGCACAGTTGCACCAGATTCTGTGTAGGGAGTATATTGTGGTTACAAGGACAGCATGCCTACAATGAGTAAGCATGGCAACTTTTAAGCCACCCCCACTGCTTACCATGGCATGCACCCCACTTCTTGACTCGTCTCCACCATCTTGTCCCTTTTTTTCGAGTTCTAGAGTTGGGAGGTGCGCAATGCAAACTCACAATATGGTCTTGCTGAAAGTAAGTTAGAAGCTGTGTTTGTTACAACCTCATTTGTGATTAATGCGGGCCTGATTTATGAGAGCAGATCCAGCAAGCGTTTTTTTGCTTGTCACAGCAATTTTGTTCAGCCTTCATAAATAAATTCACTGATACAGTCAGTCATGATACGCTCTTGTTGACGTGCTGGCCTGAAAACTACTTAACAGTACTTAATAAGCCCAACAATGCCATGCAGAGCGCTTTAGCCCATAGCCATCGGTCATCATTAATTATTTAATCTTTCTTTCTTCCCTTATAATAAAGGATAACATCTGATTGGTTGCTATAGGTTATGGCACTTTGCTGCTCGCCGTCGCTATTTTCACCACCTTTTTTAATAAGTGCCCCACTTGTGTGCATTGTTGTGCATTGCAGTGATTTGATCCTACCTCTCATTATAATGCTCTCCAAGCCTGCACCTACTTATTGTACTGCGAGAGCCCCGTGCTGCATTAACACAAGCTGGATGTGTTTCTATGACAACCAAATTGCAAGGCGGCGAGATTGCATCCCCCCCACCCTTTGCTAGGAAGAAGACAGGGCATGGGGAGATGGGAATAGACTGAGAACAGGAGAGGGATAAAGTGAGAATGAGGTACGGCTGCTGGTGGTAAAAGCAGACATGTTCAGACCAGGGGGCTCACAATCCACCTTGAGATATACTATATTATATTATGTTAGTACAGCAGCCCACGCTTTTGGTGTCCGTATACAGAATGATGTTATATGCAATCGTAGTGTCACTCGATTTACTCTCCGGTAGTAAAATAAAATTGGAAGATCAAAAACATCATTCGATGTGAGCCACATAATGTTCATATTGATCGGTCTACTTTCCTCGATCAGATTTTCCACCAAGACCGATTAGAATAATGTTGGTTTTGCTCAAAAATGATTGATGACACAGCATGTGTTTTGGGTAATTCATAGATTTGATCATACTGTCTGATTCTGTGAAGTATTATTCGATCAGATCGTTAAGTGTATGACCACCAATAGACATAGAGCCAAAGTTTGCTCACAAGGCTGAGCTGTAATACTCAAGTATAGTCACCTCTGCCGATCTAGTATAGTACCGAAGCCGTAGTGTTGGTTATAAAAAAAACATCAGCTCACCATCATTCTTTAAATCAGCGGCGGCCTGTCCATTAGGGGCGCAAGGGCGCCACCCCCCCATCCATTCATCCGGCCCCTTGATCTGCCTACAGGGCGCCAGACTATGGATTCCAATTGGAGAGGGAGTGGTTTTTTGAAGCACGTGATTAGAGCCAGAGGCACTTATAGGCTTCGAAAAAGGGTGTGCTCGCGGCGCAGAGCACTGCCGCCCCGATCCCACCCAGTTGTGTGAAGGTAGCAAATGAATATTCGCTATTTTCAAACTAAATCTCCTCCCCGCCAATCAAGAAGCAGGTCTAGAGACCCGTTTCCCGATTGGCCAAAACATCAGGTTATCCTTTTGGACGCCGGGCTGGAGGAGAGGACACCAGAGCCGCTGGGGTAAGTGCCAGACCGACCAGCAGACAGCGAGCACGAGGAGGGGGGGATGTTTGGGTGGTAGGGGGGGGTTAGTGCACAGGGGGGTGGTTGTTTGCTGCCCCCCCCGGAAAAAAACACCAGCCGCCACTGCTTTAAATGCACCATTCCTTTTGGCTCATATCATCACAACAAAGGCGAATAGCCAAAAAATGGGAGGGACCCCTCCGATGGAAAACCAGCAGGATCTCGGGGGTTGATACAAGAAAAAATTCTCCTGGTATGTCAGGGAGACGGTGGCTTGTTGTGGGGGGGGGGGGTCCTTGTGGTTCACCTATTTGGTCCTCAGCTTTGCAGGTGGGAAGACCCTCTTGTCCTGGTCGCCCTTATCTCCCTTGAAGGAAGTTTTCTACAACCTTTTCTTCTTTCCTTTCAATTTCTAAGCGGTGGTCCTGTCAGTGTGGCACTGTCCCTACTTTTTGGCATGTGAGTTTGTATGATGGGCATAATTTTCTGCCCCTGAAGTAGGGTAACTCATCCCGAAACATGTTGGGCACATGCTCATGAAGATGATACATCTCCACATGAACAATATCATCCTATGCACGCATTCTGGATTGTACAAGTCAATGCCACAATGTTTTTAGTTATTTGTATGTGATTCATTTGATGTCTGTTTTTTACAAATTTTTTGTAATAAATTGTTTATATTTTATACATATATGTTCTGTTTGATGTACTGCCTTAAAAGTCTCGTTATCTGTACTGGGGGAGTACCTTGTGTCTCTATCAATTTGGGATGTTGGCAGACTATATGATAAGGCTGGGGATATTTAATTTGGTGAAATATCAGGGTCTAAACAGGGGAAAGCTGTGCCACACAGAGTGATTAGGTGTGCCCAGGCACAACCTGTGCGCACGCCTATGCCAGTGAGTATATCAGTATTTATAAGGAATATTTATAGCTAGATGAAAGCTTTCCTGCAAAGGGCCCTATCCTTTTCCCTGCCATGGAGAAGGTGGAAGGTACTCTGCATACCCCTGTGACGACAGTCAGGTTGGCAGGTGGTCCTGGCACTCAGGTGACTTGTATCAAGATTAACAATTCTGGTATTGGGCTAGCTCCAGTGATTACCATAAAATAAATCTATATGTAACATTGTGCTGAAGTGTTCTGTTGGGAAGTTTAGCGTGTTTGATCAGAATCTCCCCGCCCATCACGCTCGGGGGAATTTCTGCCAGTCTATGGCCACCTGAAGGCAGAGAAGAGGAGCTAAGGAAGGGGGAGAGAGAGATCAGTATGTTGATCAGAACTATACTAGTGTCCCCAAAAATCAGCCCCGATCACTGCCAGCACTTGCATCATGAAGCAGAATACATTTTGGCCTAAACTTACGAAGAAATTACATTTTATTGGATATGTTTTATTACAGAAAGTAATTTTTTTTTTTACTCAACATTTTTAGTCTTTTTTCGTTTATATATAAAAAAAAAAGTAAATAGTGGTGATCAATTATTACAAAAAAAAAACTTGGTGTGAAAAGAATGATATAAATTTAATTTGCGTACAGTGTAGCATGGCCGAGCAATTGCCAGTTGAAGTATGCGCTATTGCTAAATAGCAAAAAATACCCTGATCCTGATGGGTTTAAAACCTTCTGGAGGTCCGGTGTAAAGTGAAAGGGAAGCCTAACATTCTCTATTAAAAAATGTTGCCTCCTTCTCCTCCTAACCTATCCTGCCTAACCTGTATACTTACCTATTTCTACTTTGCTCCGGCCTGGTAGAGTGATCCCGCAGCCCTGGCTCCACTTTGTAAGAAAATGGGGGGTGATTACACAAATAATACGGATATTAAAGGGAAAACTTCAGTCATTTATTTTTCATCTTTCCATCTATTAAGTCCTCCACAATTGTTGTTTTAACTTTGGATAGGAAAACTTTTTTTTTTTGTTAGTAAATACCTTATAGAGCCCACTTCCTGTTTCTTCTCTGGAAAAAAAAGCCTTGGCTTATGACATCATGCACAGCTCTCTCTCTCACTCTTGTGAGAGTTTGCCAGGAATGGAGGGGGGATGAGTGAGTCATAAGAGGGCCAATGAAAGCTGCAGGGCTGTATTTAGGCCTCTGTGTGTCTGTGTAAATCCAGGAAGTGAACAGGCAGCAGCTTCAGCTGCCCTCAGTTAAAATGGATGCAGCCAGACCTAGTGGAGGGAGATTTCCGCAGCATATTTGGCAAGTACAGAATCACAGTATATATAAAATAATATGCAAAGTGGTTGGAGGGAAGCTTCAGAATGGCAAAGATGTTTTTATTACAAATTCTGTGAGCAGACTGCAGTTCCTCTTGACCAGGCCGTTTTTTGCTTTGTGTCACTGTGTTGCGCTGTCGTGCGACGTTGTACCCAAACAAAATGTATATCCTTTTTTCCACACAAATAGAGCTTTCTTTTGGTGGTATTTGATCACCTCTGTGGTTTTTATTTTTTGCGCTGTAAAAAAAAAAAAGGCCGACAATTTTGAAAAAAAAATGTTTTACTTTCTAATATACATATCCAAAAAAAAAATATATAAAAAAGCACATTTATTCATCAGTTAAAGCCAATATATATTCTTCTACATATTTTTGGTAAAAGATCGCAATAAGCCTATATTGATTGGTTTGCGCAAAAGTTATGCATCTACAAAATAGGGGATAGATTTATGGACTTTTTTTTTTATGTTTTCACTGGTAAAGGTGGTGATCTGCATTTTTTAGCGGGACTGCAACATTCTGGCGGACAAATCTGACCCCATGTGACACTTTTTGGGGACCAGTGATATTGCATTGATCAGTGCTATAAAAATGCAGTGATCAATGTATAAATGACACTGGAGGGAAGGGGTTAACACCAGAGGGCGATCAAGGGGTTAATTGTGTTCCCTGGTGTGTACTAACTGTATGGGGGATGGGCTGCCTGGGACATCACAGAGATCGCTGTTTCCGATCACTGGGAACAGCAGATCTCTCAGATGTCCCCTGTCAGAACGGGCCTTGTTTACAATTCATCATAGGCAGATCCCCGTTCTGCCCCTGTGCACCTTGATCGTGGGTCTCCAGTGGACATCTAGTCAGCGGGACCCGAGGGCACACTCCCATGGAATGGAGCGGGTGGGCGCGCGCGCTCACAGTTTCACATGCATGGACCGCCTAAGGGTATGGCGGTTCCCACAGGAGAGCCATCCTGCCACAGTAGAGCTGCGGCGGCTGGTCCGCAAGTGGTTAATAAATATCAATATTATTAATCGTACATCATTTTCCTAAAAGTATACATAGATGAGAGGCTGCTGTAGGGGGAGAGGAGGGAGTGCTGATAATGGCTGGGCCATGGATACCTATAGATGAGGTCATGGCTCCTAAAATTCCCAGACATTTTCAATGCTTCCTGAGGCAGAACTGCAGGGTCACATGACCGGTGACCGTTAAAGATTGGTAAGTATGCAGATC
Organism: Glandirana rugosa; assembly: GCA_018402905.1. Classification (NCBI taxonomy): domain Eukaryota; kingdom Metazoa; phylum Chordata; class Amphibia; order Anura; family Ranidae; genus Glandirana; species Glandirana rugosa. Next base: position 156,153 of record BLSH010159448.1, read on the forward strand.
TTTTTTACAGGTTAGGCAGGATAGGTCGGAGGACAGGGGAACATTTTTAAACATAGTTAGGCTTAGGCATTTCTTCCACTTGAAATATTCATCCAGACCTGCTATTGGAATGGAATCCCAGACCTATTAACCATTTGCCTAATGGGCACTTTTACCCCCCTTCCTGTCCAGGCAAATTTTCAGGTTTCCGCACTGTCGCAATTTGAATAACAGTCATGCAACACTGTACCCATATGACATTTTTTTTTATCAGACAGATCAATCTCTCTTTTGGTGGTATTTAATCACCACTGGGTTTTTTCATTTTTTGCTAAATAAATAAAAAAGACCAAACAGTTTGAAAAAAATCCTTTTTCTTTGTGTCTGTTATAAAATTTTGCAAAGTAATTTTTCTTCTTCACTGATAGGCACTGATGAGGCTTCACTGATGGGCACTGATAAGCTGCACTTATAGGCACTGATGACCATTGATGGGGCTGCACTGATTATCAGTGTAAATGTGCCCTGTCATAGGAAAGCCGGTTATCGGCTTTCCTTTCCTTTAGACAGTGGTAGCGATGAGGTAAGGAAATGCTGATAACCGGCATTTGTTTACATGTGATGAGCTGTGATTGGACACAGCTGATCACATGGTAAAGGGCCACTGTGATTGGCCCTTTACCTCGATCTGTGATCAGCTGTGTCTAAAGCACACAGTGATCACAGCGCACACCCTGGGGGTGCGCGGAAGGGCAGGGTTCTGGTAGGACATCAATAGATGCCCTCTGTCACGTACCTGGTGGTAGAGTCTGGCTTATGCGGGGGCAACCTCTCTTGCGGCCCTGGTTCGAGAACCCCTGATAGTGGGAACAGGGAGCTCTGGAGCACAGGGGGGCACGAGGGCTGGACAATCTTCAGGTGGTAAGGAGAAGTCCAAGGTAGCTCGTGCAAGACGGGAGAATAGTGGTACAGTCCGAGTAGGCAACTGGCAGGCGGTGCGGTACAACGGGATCAGGCAAACGGATGGTCGGGTTCAGGCAGGGTCGGTAACGTGCTGGCAACAGAAGTACAGGAGGAGCAGGCAAGCGGGTGGTCGTAGACAAGCCGGGGTCAGATGCAGGCAGATATCAACAGGTCCGAGGGATAAGCCGGGGTCACAGGAACAGGAAGTCTCACAGAAGTAGTCACCGGGGGGTCGCAGGTATAGGAAACGCTGTAGAGCGGACAGCACTGGCCACTAGGCTCTGCGGACTGAAATAGAGCCGCCAGGCGCCGTTTCCGGCGCGTGCGCGCGCACGTGGGCGCGCGCGAACGCGCACAGGCGCGCGCACCACCGCGGAAAGGCTAGGGAACAGTCCTTTCCTGACACCCTCCCAGAAATGTGAGATCATGCTGTAGCCGTCATCAAGTTATAGTGCAGTCGGCAACAGGTTATGTACAAATTTTCTCAAATGAAAAAAAACATTCACAGCTTGGTATCTATGGTCGAAAACGAAATTCGATTGTAACTTAGAAAAAAAATGTGAAAATGAAATTTGGTGCATGGGCAGCTTAAAGTATAATTAAAAAGCATTTTTAGTTTTGGATAGAATGGAGAGGGATTAGAACACCTGTTGATTTATATCGCTGAGGGAGATTCACCCTCTTTCTTTGTCCTCTTTACCATTGTCACCAAGAGTCTAAGTGAAAAAAAAAAAAAATTCACATTTTGGGTTGTTACTAGGATAGGAAATCTTCCAATGGATTCACTAGCTCTGGTAACAGCCAGGGTTTTGCTCACTTTGGAGGAATTTCCTCCCACTTAATGTTTAACTATGGGACTGGAAGTGAAGAGAAAATTTCCAAATGGGACACACATGGCACACAAAACCCAACAGGGGTTACAACCCTCCTTTCTCTGTTCAAAATGGAAAATGAAGTTTTGCTATTTATTCTGCTTTAAGAGACAGAGGAGAGGGAGACAGAGAGAGGAAAGAGATAGAGGAGACAGGGCTATTAATTGTACATCTAAAATAAACTCTAAAATCTGTCTTTCCTTCCATGTGTGAGTGTCCCCATCCATCTATTCCTTCAAATAGGAACAGGTAGGAGACATGATGTAAGTGTGGATGGATAAAAGAATTGGGTGCAACAGTCCCCAGTGCCCCCTATGTATGAAGTGGCAGTGTGTAATTTTTGTATCAATTTTGACACTGTTGCTGTTGGGCAAAACTTTTTTCTTAGAAAATATAACTCATTTGCAGGCCCTGATTAAAAGATAAATAGGGTGTATTTGAGTATCCACACTGTTCTGTACACACAAAGGCCCCGTATTTCAGTATCCATCAGTGGCGGATGGTGCTCCATTTTTTTGTGGGAGCGCAAACATAGACCCTCCACTCGCCCCGCTCGCAAGCCCACTTGCAAGCCTGCTAACCCTGCACTCACCCCATCCAGGTCCCGGGCGGCTTACGCGGCTTCTCCTCCCGACTAATTCAGTCACTTCTCCTCCCAGCCAATCCAGTCTAAGGACCTGCTTCCTGTCCTGATTGGCTTGGAGGAGAAGTAGGAAAACAATGGTGAATGTTGATTTGCTATTGTCACAAGTGGGTGGGCTCAGGACGCAGTGCTCTGTGCTCCGAGCCCAACCTTTTTGAAGCCAATTAGAGCCTCGGGCTCTTATCATGTGCTTTGCAGAAAAAAACCCCCATAGAACTCTATGCATCGGGCGCCCTGCATGGAGATTAGGGGCCAGGCACATAGACATTAGGGGGGCAGCGCCCCTTATGGACGGGCCGCAGCTGGTATCCATACTGTCCTGTACGTACAAAGGCCCTATATTTCAGTATCCATACTGTTCTGTATATACAAAGGCCCTATATTTCAGTATCCATACTGTTCTGTACATACAAAAGCCCCGTATTTCAGCATCCATACTGTTCTGTATATACAAAGGACCTGTATTTCAGTATCCATACTGTTCTGTACATACAAAAGCCCCGTATTTCAGCATCCATACTGTTCTGTATATACAAAGGACCTGTATTTCAGTATCCATACTGTCCTGTACATACAAAAGCCATATATTTCAGTATCCATACTGTCCTGTAGATACAAAAGCCATATATTTCAGTATCCATACTGTCCTGTACATACAAAGGCCACTCATTTAAGTATCCATACTGTCCTGTACATATAAAGCCCTGTATTTCTGTATCCATACTGTTCTGTACATACAAAGGCCCTATAAATCAGTATCCATACTGTTATGTACATACAAAAGCCCAGTATTTCCATATCCATACTGTTCTGTACATATAAAGGCCTCGTATATCAGTATCCATACTGTTCTGTACATACAAAGGCCCGTATTTCAGGATCCATACTGGTCTGTACATACAAAGGCCCGTATTTCAGTATCCATACTTTTCTGTACATACAAAGGCCCTATAAGGCCAATGGGAAGAACCCAGCTTGGTGTTAAAATTGAAATATATTGTGGATAGAAGAGGGGGAAGTGAACCATTCCTCTGAGTTCACGCTTCTATATCTAGTCTACACGTTCTGTAGCATTAACCTTCAGCTTTGTGCCACCTGTCCTCTTCTGTCACCTTGCCCCATTCACACCGCTTGGATAACCCCATGAGGCAACACTATGGTGAATTCAGTCTCTCGCCCAAGAAGGCTGACTTAAAACGTCACTTTTATTTCGCTTATTTCCTGGTTTAAGCATAATGGCACTTATTTTACTCTAACAATTTAAAGGACAACTACCAACAAAAAAAATATTATTGTCTGATAACTATATGAAAGAACCATGGACACTAAGGGGTTGATTTACTGAAACTGAAGAGTGCAAAATCTGGTGCAGCTGTGCATGGTAGCCAATCAGCTTCTAACTTTATCTTGTTCAATTAAGATTTGACCAAAAAAAACCTGGAGGCTGGATCATGGCTCATCATCCAGGAATACCTATCTACTGTATTCTGTTGTTTTTGAGCTTGTAGACTGGGAGTTGTCTTCCCCTTTTTCCCATTTTTTTTGTATATTTTTTACTGATGATTAATGTCCTTTTGTACTATTTTTGGCTTTGCATTTACACAAAATCAATAAAAATATTGTAAGTAAAATCTGGAAGCTGGTTTCTATGCAGAGCTGCATCAGATTTTGCACTCTCCAGTTTTGGTAAATCAACCCCTAACGGTTTGCTTTTAAAGGATTCACATTAGGACTAGGCCAGTAAATCCTTTAGTTAGCCCTTCGTGTGACTTTGACAGCATTCTCCTGGCATGTGACAACCACATTTACCCTATTTATAATGGGAATAATATGTGCACTTGGTGAATATGGCAGCTAGTGAACAGATGTAATAAAATAACTTTTAGGCTCCATTTACACGGGATGCTATGTTAACCTCCCCTGAATGATTTATTTTGACAGCTAGAAGCCGAAGTCTAAAACAAGTCTTTGACACGTTTTTCATGCAGCGTTTTGCAGCGTTTGCATCTAGGAGCGCTTTTAAAGAATTTTTTTTTTAATGGCGATGCCTGCAAACAAAACGGTACTAGATGCAAATTACCGCGTTTAGGCGTGTTTAGCGGCGTTTACAAGCTGTTTGGGGTTTCAAATGCCTCTGAACTGGCGTCTGAACCCATTTTTTTGAGTTCCAAAATAGCCTTTAAACTCAACTGCCTGGAAACTACCTTAAACGGCCCTGTGTAAATGTACTGATAAGATAACATAGATGAAAGTTCAGGGGCAGCTGAAAAAAACGCCCAAATGCCTCAAAACGTCAGTTTACCAGCAGCAGTGTAAATGAGGCCTTAAGCAAGTAGACGAATTAGCCAGATGGAGTTCTCCTTCGTGTTGAAACTGTATTCATTTACAGTGCCTTCAAAAAGTATTCATTCCCCTTGAAATTTTCCACATTTTTTTTTATGTTACAACGAAAAACGTAAATGTATTTTATTGGGATTTTATGTGATAGACCAACACAAAGTGATAAATAATTGTGAAGTGGAAGAAAAATTATAAATGGTTTTCAACATTTTTCACAAATATCTGAAAAGTGTGGGGTGCATTTGTATTCATCCCCCTGAGTCCAGTGGCGGCTGGTGAAGTTTTTGGATGGGGGGGCGCCAGGCCCCGCCCTTCCCGTTGACCCCTCCTACTTTTAATAAGCCACGCCCCTTATAGAATCCACCCACTCCGTCCCCTGTATTCCACATATTGTGTCAGGGGTATACAGCTCAGCATCACAGGACACAGTATACAGCTCAGCATCACAGGACACAGTATACAGCTCAGCATCACAGGACACAGTATACAGTGAAACAGGTGTGGGCAGTTTGCAGCCAGTGACACAGGTGGGGGCAATTATGCAGCCAGTGACAC
>BLSH010159448.1:215517-229143 GCA_018402905.1 Glandirana rugosa
GAGAAATGGCGCACTGGCCGACACAGGATAGTGTCGGCCAGTGATTGTTGTTGTCTGCGTCTCGCCGCACGTGCGGCGAGCACGCGCGGGGGGCCCCCGTGCGTCACGCCGCTAGCCCCACGCCCGAACAGGGAGCCTGTTTCGGGTTGGGGCTAGTGCCATTTCTCGGTTATTATAGCCGAGAAATGGTGCACTGGCCGACGCCGCACTGCGTGCCCCCGGGGGGCGCGCACGAGCGGCGTGCACGCCGCTCTGCGTCTGTTGTTGTTAGTGACCGGCTGTGATAGGACACAGCCGGTCACGCGGTAAAGAGCCAATTTTATTGGCTCTTTTCCCCGATCACGGAAGGCCGGCATCCCGAGGGACACGGTCGGTCCCCAATCGCCGCGATGCGGCCCCCTGAGGGCCCGCAAAGCGGCGAAAACAAGAGAACGTCATATGACGTCCACTTAGCATGGGGAGTGCACCTTGCCGGCGTATAATTACTATACGCCGGTAAGGAAGTGGTTAAGGACCGTAAGGATTTACCCCCCTTCATGACCAGGTCATTTTTTGTGATACGGCACTGCGTTGCTCTAACTGACAATTGTGCGGTCCTGTGACGTTGTACCCAAACAAAATCAATGTCCTTTTTTTCCCACAAATAGGGCTTTCTTTTGGTGGTATTTGATCACCTCTGCGTTTTTTATTTTTTGCACTATAAACAAAAAAAGAGCGACAATTTTGAAAAAAACTCAATATTTTTTTACTTTTTGCTATAATACATATCCAAATTTATTCATCAGTTTAGGCCGATATATATTCTTCATAATATATTCTTCTTCATATATTCTTCTTCATAAAAATAAATCGCAATAAGCATATATTGATTGGTTTGCGCAGAAGTTATTGCGTCTACAAACTATGAGAATTGATTTAGGGCTTTTTTATTTATTTATTTATTTTTACTAGTAATGGGTGGCGATCTGTGATTTTTTTTTTTTGCGGGATTGCGATATTGGGGCGGACATATCGGACACTTTTGACACTTTTTTGGGACCATTGACATTTATACAGCCTCTGTCACTGACAGGGAAGGAGTTAACACTAGGGGGCGATCAAGGGGCTAACTGTGTTCCCTGTCAGTGTGTTCCAACTGTGTGGGGACTGGGATGACTGAGAGAGGAGAGAGATCGCTGCTCCCAAATACTGGGAACATACGATCACTTTCCTCACCCCTGTCAGAACGGGGATCCGCTTGTTTACATTCACGGATCCCTGTTCTGTCACTGCGGGGGAGCGATCGTGGGTGGTCGGCGGACATCGAGTCCGCCTCACTCACTGATTGGCTCCCCCGCTAGCCAGTGAGTGCACGAGCGTGCCTCCGGCGGCGCGTCCGCCCACAATACACGCTCCCGCAACTGCACCCGCCGTCAGGTGATGGCGATTCGCGCAGGGGAGCCGTGTTGCCACTATCAATCGACGGCGGGCAGTCGGCAACCGGCTAAGAGCAAAAAAATTTAAAATAAGAGCATGTATGGAGTTACAGATTGTCTTTCCTCCCTTGAATTTTATGCAGCATCCTGTGCAGACATCTTTTTTGACCTTTGTAGTACGTTACCAACATAAGAGCACTTATTAACCACTTCAGCCCCGGAAGGATTTCCCCCTTTAGGACTAGAGCACTTTTTGCGATTCAGCACTGCGCCACTTTAACTGACATTTGCGCGGTCGTGCGACGTTGTACCCAAACAAAATTTGTGTCCTTTTTTTCCCACAAAAAGAGCTTTCTTTTGGTGGTATTTGATCGCCTCTGCATCACTTCTGATCACTGCTATAAACAAAAAAAAAAGCGACAATTTTGCAAAAATAAACAATATTTCTTACTTTTTGCTATAATACATATCCAAAAAAAAAATATATAAAAAAAACAATTTTTTCATCGGTTTTGGCCGATTTATATTCTTCCTCATATCTTTGGTACAAAAAAATTACAATCGGCGTATATTGACTTGTTTGCGCAAAAGTTGCCACATTTACGAATGATGAGAATTAATTTATGGGGCTTCTATTTTTTTTATATTATTTTTTACTAGTAATGGTGACGATCTGCTATTTTTAGCGGTACTGCGACATTGTGGCGGACATGTCGGACCATTTTGACACTTTTTTGGGACCATTGGCATTTATAAAGTGATCAGTGTTATGAAAATGCACTTATTACTGTATAAATGTCACTGGCAGGGAAGGGGTTAACCTGCAGGGGGTGATCTAAGCGTTAATTGTATTCCCTGTGTGTGTTACTAACTGTATGGGGGCTGGGCTGAGTGGGGGAGGAGAGTGATCGCGGCTCCCATATACAGGGAGCCTGCGATCACATTCCTTCCCCCTGTCAGAATGGATATCCGTGTGTTTACATACAAGGACCTCCATTCTGTCACTGCGGAGGAGCAATCCAGTCCGCCCTACCCACTCCCTGGTTCCCCTGGAACACAGTGGGAGCGCGAGCGCGTCTTCGGGGGCATGTGCATGCTCATGATCCGCGATCTCACAGCCGCCTTCAGGTGATGGTGGTTTGTGATATTGAGCCACTTTGCTGCCTTCAGACGATGACGGCGGGTGGTCGGCAAGTGGTTAAAGATGAAGTAAACTCTAATTTTTTCCTTGTACCTACAGGTTAGCCTATAGCAAGGCTTACCTGTACAGTAGGTACTGTGAATATCTCCTAAACTTGCACAGTTTAGGAGATATTCAGAGTGCATGCAGCCGATGACGTCATCGGCGCGTGCGCTCTGAAGGTCCGGCTTACCGTGCCAGACCTTCAGAGCCTGTGCCGTAAACGGTGGCTCCCGCGCGCATGTACAGGAGTGACATCATCACGGCTCCAGCCGCTCACACGCCGGAGCCCGCGAACCTTGAAGAAACACTGGGGAAGATGTCAGCCGTCTCAGAGGTGTGTGGGCCATGCTGGAGGGCTTCGTTCTAAGGTAAATATTTCATAATGAGCTGTATGTGATGCATACTAGCTCATTATGTCTTAGTCTTACAGGTTGCTTATGAGTGCTGCCTTTCTCTTCATGAAAGGTTTTTATTGCTGTCTTTGTCTTCACTAGCAGAGATGAGTAAATCTACCTGGCTTTGGTTCGCCAACCGTTTTGGAAACCATGCTTGCAGTGAACCCCATTGCATTCTGTAGGTGAGGGTGGGTTTATTTCATTTTGGCCATTTGTAGGGCTATTTGTAGGACAACATGGTTGGGTGTAGTGTTGGGCAAGCAGTCATTTTTTCTTTATAAAAGTCAGTTTTGCTGCAGCAGGTTCTATTCACGGTACAGATGCACCACTTTACAGGCAGACTAGGGGGACACCCCCCCCCCCCAGGGCACTATATTTAAAGGAATTTTTTTATTGTTTCACTTGCTCCTGTAAAAATTATCTTTTTTAAAAAAATGTTTGCATTGATGTGTGTCCCCCGGGGAAGTACTTGGGTACCCATACCCTTTTTATGGCCAATAACTTGTATAGAAGTCTTCAAAATGGGCGTGGGGGGAGGAGCCTGAGCATGGCACCGGCCGGAGGTGGTAGTGGCTAGCGGCTTCTCGGCTCCCAGGTCCGATGTGGAGACAACGTGCTCCCTCCCCTGGAAACCCCGCATGGATCTCCCTGCTACCGTGACCAATGATCACCGAACATCTTCCCCAGTCCTCTGCCCGAGTGTGCTTCCCGCTTGTGTCCTTCGTCCCGCACCTGTCCCGGCTGCTCTCCTGACCCGGGGGCGCATCCCCATGAGGCGCTGACTGCCGGCGGCCCCCTCCATCTGGGGGCGTCCGGTGTGTCCCATCGGAGGGGAGTCGGCGCGTCTTAGCGGTTAGTCGGGGGTACGGGGGAGTGTGCCGGGTTCCCTCCTCTGCTCGGGTAGAGGCAAGAGCGAGGAGGACACTGAGGGAGTGGAACGAAGGAGCCGGGATCCAGGCAGGTAGGAGTGACTGGAGAAGGCTGGCTGGAGCCATCCACACGGAAGGGTGAAGATGCCTGGTGAGGCATAGTGCGGGAGGCGACAGACTGGGAGATAGAGCCCAGGAGAAGTGCAGGTGGCTGATGGCCCACAGTGGATCCCCCTAGGGGCGTACAGTCTGGAGTTCACCCGGGATGGTCTTGCCGTTGGAGCAACAAACTGAAAGTATAAATAAGAATCCGCTGGCTTGTCTCCCCCATTCCCTCTCAGTCTTTGTCCTCTCTCCCTGACTACAAACAAGAGAAGGTGTCGCACTGGTAAGTCAAAAGTGTGTTTCTTCTCCTGGCATTGCTTTTGCTTTTTTTTCCTTTGGGTGATTTTTTTCTTTTTGGAGTTCGTGCCACCTACATAACCCTCCCCCCTCTTCCCCCCTCCCATATACTGAGCCACTAGTAGGTGAACTTGTTGACTTGCACGCATAGACTGTGTAGATATGCGCCCTCCTGGTAACATGTTGGCTCAGAAAGTATACGTTTAAACCAGGTGAAGATAACAGATTGAGGCTAATCGATCTTGGAGGTGGAGGGGGAAAGGAGTGGAAGGGAGGTCCCAAATAGGGAGAGGAGGCAGAAAGGAGCCGTAGACTGGAAGGAGGAGGGAGAGAGGAGACGAAGAGGATAGAGGATGAAGGGGAAATCGACAAAAACATCTACTCAGACAAAATCTCCCAAAACCAGCCCAGGGGCAATAAAGAAATATATGACACAATGTCTATGGTCAAAATAAAAACCCTATAGGATATTTAATAGGAATTCTGGCAAAACTCGATGAATTCAAGAAAGGCAGGGTAATACTGGCCGGAGATTTTAATCTCAGTATGGACCAGAGGGATAGTACATCGCGTACACTGCGGCCTGGAGGGTATCAGCTGGAGAAATTAAAGAAAAAACGTTTTCAACATCAATTAATAGATGTTTGGAGGGCACAGCACCCAGATACAAATGACTATACCTTCTACTCCGCAGTGCACGGGATGTACTCAAGGCTGGATTATATAATGGTGGAACACAGAATGCTGGAGTCAGTGGTCAATTCGTCTATCGAAATTCAATCACTATCAGATCATGCCCCAACAACAATAGAGCTCAGATTGGGAGTTAATGGGGGTAGAATAAATAACTGGAGACTGAAAGAAGATTTGCTACAAAATAGAAGTACAGCAGAAGAAATAAGGAAGGCGTTAGATTGCTATTTTCAGCTCAATGAGACCCAGGGAATCACTAAGATTACAATCTGGGAGGCTCACAAAGCTTATATAAGAGGAATATTGATCTCTATAGGGGCAAGGGAAAAAAGAGAAAGGGGTAAACAAATGAACAAACTAGTCACTGAAATATACAATCTAGAACAAACACATAAAAAAAATAGGAACAGAGAAACACAATATCAATTAATACTAAAAAGAGGGGAGCTGAAAGAACTAATGGAACAAGAAACCAGATGTATTTTTAACAAAGTAGCAATAAATAGGTATAAATGGGGAAATAAACCCGGGAAATATCTGGCGAGAGTGTTGAAGATTAAAAAATCAAATAATTTTATCAGAAAGGTTAAAGGTGAGAAGGGGAAAGTATTGTATTCATCAACAGATATTGCAGGAGCATTTCAAAAATATTATAAAATACTTTACTCAGTCCGGAAGAAAAAATCACAAGAAAACAAAAATAGAAGGATAGAGGAAATGCAAACATATATAGAGGAGGCACATCTACCGAAAATACCTATAGAAAGACTCCAGCACTTGGAAGCACCTATAACGGCAGAAGAGATAAACCGAGCACTAGATAGCTCACCTATAGGTAAAAGTCCAGGCCCAGATGGTTTTCCAATAGGGTATTATAGGAAATTCAAAAAACTGTTACTACCAAAAATGTGCAATTACATGAGAGAATTAGGAGAAGGTGGGAATTTAAGAGAGGAATCCCTGGCGGCCCATATTACACTAATCCCGAAAGAAAGGAAGGATAGAACACTATGTTCCAGTTACAGACCTATAGCCCTCCTTAACCACTTCAATACTATGCACTTAGAACACTTTACTACCAGACCAGTTTTCAGTGCTGTTGCGCTTTGAATGACAATTGCGCGGTCCTGCGACGCTGCACCCAAACAGATTTTTTATCATTTTGTTCCCACAAATAGAGCTTTCTTTTAGTGGTATTTGATCACCCCTGCGGTTTTTATTTTTTGCGCTACAAATAAAAAAAGACCGAAAATTTTGAAAAAAATAAAAAATTCTCTATTTTTGTCACAAAACTTTGTAAATAAGTAAATTTTCTCCATCACTGGTGGGCACTGATGAGGCTACACTGACAGGCACTGATTTGGCAGTACTGATTGGCACTGATGAGGCGGCACTGATGAGGTGGCACTGATGATGAGGCACTTATATGCAGCGATGATGAGCACTGTTAGGCGGCACTGATAAGCAGCACTGACGGGTACTGAGAGGTGGCACTGATATACAGCACTGATGGGCACTGATATGCAGCATTGACGGACACTGCTAAGCGGCACTGATGGGCACTAATAGACAGCACTGATTGGCACTCATAGGCGGCACTGGGCACTGATAGGTGGCACTGATAGGTGGGCACTGGTAGGTGGCAATGGTGGGCACTGATATGTGGCACTGGTATGCATTGATAGTTGCACTGGTGGGCACTGATAGGGGCACTGGTGGGCATATACATTGATAGGGGCTCATTCCCTGGTGGTCTAGGGTGGCATCTGAAGGTGGCACTGAGTGCCATCGACATTGGGCAGTATGTCACTTACCTGGTGGTCTAGGGGGGTCTCCTTGGTGATCCAGATCGGCTCCCTGGTGCTCCCTGGTCGGCTCCCTGGTGGTCCTGGGTGGGCACATCCCTGGTGGTCCCTGCGCAGGCTCCCTGGTGGTCTAGGGTGGCGATCCGAGGGAGGGCTGTGCTGATGAATCATTAGCACAAACCCTCCCTGTCAGGGATGCAACCGATTGGCTCTCCCCTCATCAGGTCTGCAGATCTGAGTACAGGAAAGCCGATAAACTGCTTTCCTGTATTACACTGTGACCAGCCGTGATTGGTCACGGCTGGTCACATGGTAAAGTGCTTCGGATCGAATCGCTTTACCGAGGTCGGTATTGCGGGGGGTCAGACTGACCTCCCACACCACCGATCGCCGCGATGCGCCCCCCCGGGTGCGCAGCGGCTTGTTATCCTGAGGACATCATATGATGTCCAGTCAGGATAACTGAGCCAGTTCCCGGCCGTCATTTTGCATACGGCGGTCGGGAAGTGGTTAATTGTGACACAAAGCTATATGCAAAAATACTAGCAATGAGAATAAAATAATTTATTCCAGAATGGATCCATCTAGACCAGACCAGATTTGTACCCAATAGAGAAGGTAAAGATAATGCTATCAGAACTTTACTCTTGCTGCATAGACTTAGGGAGGGGAAAGAACCGGCACTATTTCTTTCAATAGATGCACAAAAAGCTTTTGATAGAGTTGATTGGGGGCTCATGATAAAAACATTGGAAATTCTGGGCATGGGCCCAAAGATGGTAGAAAGGATAAAGGTATTATATAGGGGCCCTACGGCAAGAGTAAAAGTCAATGGATCCCTCTCACTGCCATTTGAAATGTCAAATGGCACAAGACAGGGGTGCCCTCTCTCTCCCCTCCTGTTTATAATATCTCTGGAGCCACTATTGGCTAGAATTCGGAGGAACGTGGACATAAGGGGACTAAAAATAGAAGAAAAAGAACACAAAGTAGCGGCATATGCCGATGACCTATTGTGCTATGTAACGCAACCTAGAATCACACTGCCAAATTTATTAAAAGAATTGAAAAAATATGGAGAAATCTCAAACTTTAAAATTAATCAGGAAAAATCAGAAATATTAAATATAAGTATAGTTGGTGAAGAGGAGATGGCCCTGCGGGGGGAGTTCCCCTTCACCTGGAAGAAAACAGAAATAAAATACCTAGGGATAAAAATTACCCCTAGGCTAGGAAAACTATATAAAGTAAATTACATCCCACTTCTAAATGAGATCAAAACAGAACTTAAGAGGATAGAAAGAAAACAATTATCATGGATGGGGAGGATAAACACCATTAAAATGCTAATACTCCCAAAAATACTTTATAGGTTTCAGATGGTCCCAATAAAACTTTCACAAATGTACCTGCAAAAATCGCAAGGAATGATATCAAATTCTATATGGCAAAATAAGAAACCGAGAATACAATACAAGATTCTTCGCTTAGATAAATCACGCGGGGGTTTGGCAGCACCAGACATTAAAAAGTATTATGACGCTGTGGTACTATTACGGATATTAGAATGGAGTAGGAGTGAAAACGACAAAAGATGGGTGGAGGTAGAAAAATCACTAAATAAAGCACATTTAAAAGAAAACATATGGGTCTCACAAAAGGATAGAATTATGAGTCAAACTATACCCGAATTAACAATAAATGTTTTTAGGGTATGGGATAGAATTTATAAACCGGTAAAATTACCGTACAATTCACCTTTAATTTTTTTAAGTGGCACAAAGATGTCCGAGCCTGGGAACAAGACACAATTTGGTGGGTGGGTAAGGAATGCACAGTTAAAAGATATTGTAAAGGATGGGAAAATTTGTACATATCAAGAATTGCTGCAAAACAGTACTTTGGTAAATCTAAATGAATGGAGGTACGCCCAATTAAAACATTTTGTGGCGAAATTGCCACAACCTGTAAGATCAGGGAATGAGCTAAACCCATTTGAGAGATTATGCAGTACAGTAGAACCGGTGAGACATGGTATTGCACGGATTTATAAAATAATTAGAGAGATGAGCGGGAAGGACGTACCTCCATTCATTGAGAAATGGGAGGAAGAATTGGAGATAAAGATAACAGAACAACAACAAATTAAAATGTTTAAAGCTATACATAGTAGCCCGGGAGGCATTTTGAACATTGAAATGAACTACAAATGTAGTATCAAAGTAATAGATCCCCATTATGCTGGAGATGCCGTAAGGCAAAAGGGACCATGGCACATATTTGGTGGAAATGCCCCAAAATAAAAGAATATTGGGAGGAGGTAAGACAAGGTATAGTAGAAATTATAGGTGAGGAGTTTGAGTTAGACCCAAAGGGTTGCCTTTTTCATATCTCAGATAAACCAAGAAAACAAGACAGGAATACATTGGTAGCTTCCCTATTGAACGCAGCAAAGGGGGTGATACCAAAAAAGTGGCTAGATCCAAATAAACTATGAAGGAGTGGTTCAGTAGAGTAGAATACGTCTATAATATGGAATATCTGGGAAGCGGAGAAAAGGGACCTCTCTGGGAAAGATATGATAAAAAATGGAGGAAATGGACAGATTTAAAAAAAACAAAGAAGTATGCTAGGGCATACTTAGACTGACAAGATAACTAGTGATCAGGTAAGGGGGGAAGAGATTAGGGTAGAGGGATAAGATAGGGGGGGGGACATCTAGTACACGTCTATTATTGGACTATCAAGAGATGGGGGTAGAATTGGAGATAAACTTGGGAATGTAGGGAAATTCATTATGTATTTTGTATAAAATTTAATAAAGACTTAAAAAGGAATACCACAATGATGTGACCAAAGGGGACAATTTATGAAAGCAAAGCTGAAATATTCTCCCCAAAGATGTTTACTGATGTGGAAAAAAAAAAAAAAGAAGTCTTCAAAATGGGGACTTTTTATTTCTTCAAGTTCGGGTCCCATAGACTTAAATAGAGTCCGTTGCTTGACTCCAAATTTTTTACATGTTCGGGAGTTCTGGTGTGAATCACACCGGGGGTTGTTCGGCCTAAGTTGGTTTATCCTTCCCCTCCCATTTTTTCAGTTTACCAGGGAAAGATCTTGCACCACATTATAGGTTGTTACCTATTTCTTGCAGTTATCTTGCCATAAACCCACTGGCCAAAAGTTTGCGATTTGCAATCCCAGGGATTCCCCGCAACAACATAGTATCAGAAAAACTCAAAACGAAACCATAGTCACTATGTAAGTAACCCCCCCTCCTCCCCTTTGTGGGGTTTATTTACTAAAACTGGAGAGCGCAAAATCTGGTGCCGGTTTAGGCTTGGTTAATTGGTAATTCAAAAACCGGAAAAGCCAAAAATCGGTAATTCGCAAATAAGAAAGAAAATCCAAAATAATTAATTGCCAACTAATAAATAACTATTACATTATAGGTATCCGAATTTCCTTTCAAATTTGGATGTTCATTAACGTAATGAATACGAATTTATCCAAAGTTATGAATTATCCGAAATAATGAAACCCGCATCTAAACAAATGGAAGACAACAAATTAATAATAATTATTAATAAAAAGGTTTTTTTATTACTATTGTTATTATTTATTATTATTAATTACGTTACGTTCAATTCGTTAAGATGCAGCATTCGTTATTTCAGATATTTCATAACTTTGGATACATTTGTATTTGTTACATTCACTAACAGCCAAATCTGAAAGGAAATTCAATTAACTGAACCCTAGAATTACCGAATTTTGAATTACGAATTTTTGACTTTCCGAATTTCCGATTACCAAATTTTTTCGAATTTATGAATTCCCGAATTTACGAAAAAATTAAAAAATGAACGGAACGAAAACTAACACATTTTTCGGCCGTGCATTGTCTAGTTAACAATCAGATGTTGCATCAAAGTCGTTCTTGAATGTTATACAATGCAACAGTTGTCCATTATTACATTATAAGTCTGATCCAAGTTGCACCCATCCAAAGTTGCACTCCAAAGTCGGTGCAACTTTGGAGTCGTACAAGTGGGAGCGGAGCCTAAATCTTCCAGTGGGGACACCAAATTCAGTGACAACAGTATAAGGGACTTCCATAATTTCCTGTTGCGTGTCTAAGATATAAAATGACTGCAAATCCTCCTAATGGGATACAGACAGGAAAAAATAAACTAACAATAGTTTCTCTTCCGTTCACTGACAGACGCAGCCTTCTTATGACACATGGGGTTATGCTCATCCTACTAGGAGTAGACTAGGCAAAAACAAACAAAAGCGTAGGTTGGCCCCTCCCAGGGGGCCGTCCTCACCTCAGCATATAATCCCCCTGCCCTGTACAGCACATCAGTTTTTATTTGCCTAGTGCAAGGAGTAGACCTGGTTCCCTTTGGGATCTGCGGTCTCCTGAAGATTCATCTGATGAAGACTGCTATCAAGAAGCTGGCTGGTGGTATAGAGGATATCTCAAATCCAAATCTTTCCCCAGTCCGGCCGACACTATGCGAACGCCCTTCGGGGTGCCCACCGCATAGCACCCGTTCCGTGCGGGCGGCCAGTGGCTAAAACTCACTAGAGCCCAGTGACTAGGTACGTCTGTCCAGGGGCCTGGCCAGCAGCATGCCTCCCCTAGGGGATGGTAGGTCTGCTCCGGTGGCTACCGCTGCGCCTGTCAAGGATTGGTGAGTGGACCCCTCTGCCACCTTAGGGCATGGAGAGTGGGCGCCTGGGCAGCTCTGGTGGTAAGCCGGCCGGTGGGGGCCCATTAGATGGACATTTTGGGTAATACCCTTGTGAGGTAAATCCTCCACCCCCCCCCTCCCACTCCCCCTATTCCGCAGTACGGCACTGTTGCACTGACTGTTCGACTCTGCACCGACCGTCCGGAGCGCTGTGTTCGGCGGGTCACCGCCATTGAAAGATGGAGCACCGCTCGTTCATGGCCGACCGCGTGGGTGTAATGGCAGCGTCCATTGTTTGTGAAACCATGCGGTTTTCAGCCAGCGGTCTGGCGGCCCCCAGTGGTAGCTCAAGGAAGTGCAGTCCTGGTACAGGAAGTGTTTAAAAACGGCAGGGGGCTTACGGTTTTCGCTTGTACAGCGTGGCTGACACACAGCAGCAGGCTCCTGGCGTGCAGTAGTTTGTGGGCATTGCTCTTCCGGTCGGAGTGCTGAGGCATCTAAACAGCAAGTATAGCTGGCCCTTCCTGGGTGCTGGTAGCGGTGTGGGCAATCCTCCCGGGTCTCCCTGGTTGATTGGTGGAGCAGAGGTGGTGGTTACACAGTGGGGGTGCCGGAAGGCTGTAATGTCAGAGGCCGGCAATACTATGGCAGGAGTACCTGCGAATCTACAATCCACCCCAGGAACACTAGTGTCTTTGGAACAGCTGAGGGCGGTGTTTGGGGAGTTCTTTCCCCGGGCGGAGATACCCGTTCCGAGGGTTCCTCAGAAACGCCCACCCCCCCTCTTTCCTCGGGGGAGGATTCGGATCTGGAAAGCGCCTCAATGGTCACACCTGTGGATCTTTCAGAGGGTGAACCACCCTCAGAGCATGAGGAGAGTCAAGAAACTCTGTCTTCGTGTGATAAAGCGATAGATCACTAATCACTGATATCCGCAATTCCATGCGTCTTGATCCAGCTGGGGAGTCGCATGAGTCCGCCTACGTTTGTGGCCCACTTAAACCGCCTAGGGCCCCTAGGGCTTACCCTTATGACCAAGTATTTGAGCAGGCGGTGTTTAAGGAGTGGCGTAGGCCACCAAGTTCCTTTGCTTTGCCTAAAAACTTTGCGGTGCGCTACCCCTTTGAGGAGAGCTTTACTAAGAGATGGGCCTCCCCGGTGGTGGACCCTGCTGTGGCTCGGGTGAATAAAGCAACCACCATTCCCTTGGAGGGGTCGCCATCCTTTAAGGAAGCGGCCGATCGCCGCACAGAGACAGTGTCTAAAGCACTGTTCTTGTTGGCTGGGTCAGCCATGCTGCCGGCGCTAGCAACTGCCATGGCGGCACAGTCTCTGCGGGAGCATGCTACTGCTCTATGCACTAATTTAGCTTGTGATTGTGCACAGGCTTAGGTACAGCGGGCACAACATTTGGAAGAGGGACTCCGCTACATATGTCATGCTGCTTTGGACCTCCTTCCTATATTGTCAAAGATGTCTGTTTTTTCAATTGTTATCAGACAGGTGCTATGGCTCCGATCTTGGTCGGGCGACCAGGCTTCAAAGAAAGCACTGGCAGACCTTCCCTTTCAGGGAGAGCGTCTGTTTGGCCCACGGTTGGATTAAATCATTAAGGATTTCACGGGAGGTAAAAGTACTTTTCTCCCGGAGCCTAAACGGCGTGAGTTGCGGCGCAGACAGGGGCCTGTCGCGTCAGGTCAGAAGTTTTTTCGGGCATCCGGCTCAGCAGGGAAAAGCTGCAAGACCGGAAAAGTTTTCGCAGGGCACAGTAAAAGGCCCTGGCAGCATAAGTCCGAAAAAGCGAAGGATAAATCTGCCTCCGCATGATGAGTTGCCCCCACCCGCTTCACGGGTGGAGGGCCGGTTACTGGGGTTCGCAGAAAGATGGGCTGCCCGCATCACCGATCGGTGGGTCCTGGAGGTGGTGTCTTCCGGGTACAGGATAGAATTCAGCTCTCTGCCCCCAGAAAGATTCTTCCCCTCAAACCTGAGGCTCACGCAGGAACGCCACCAGGCGCTTCTAGGCGCTGTCCGAGCTCTCGCCGAACAGGGGGTGATCATACCGGTACCCAGGATGGAGAGATTTCACGGATTTTATTCAAACCTTTTTGTGGTACCCAAAAAGGGCGGGGTCAGACCAGTTTTGGATCTAAGAGCATTGAAT
>BLSH010159528.1:23119-33878 GCA_018402905.1 Glandirana rugosa
GTCAATAACCCCCCTACAGAGCGTCACTAACCCCCTTACAGAGCGTCACTAACCCCCCCCCAATCACTGCGAGAAATCCCCCCAATCACTGTGAGACATTCCCCACAATCACTGCGACCAAATTCAACATCCCCTCCCCCCAGACAATGATCACCCCCCCACACACGAAGATCACCTACCTCCCCACAGATCAAATTACCTCTTCCCTACAGATCACCTACCTCCCTCACACTCATAACCCAGTAAGAATCCCGATGGTGAGATGGACATTGGAGTGGTGGGGTGGTGGTGATGTCCATGTCTCTGATCCCAACCATAACTCTACAATATCCCCAGAATGACTCCGCATGGTAGAAGAATGTTCCGGAGAGAGGCGGGAGGAGTCCTGTCTGTGAGAGCGAGGAGGGTGTGGACTTCCTCAGCTGGGATATATTCTATAGTGAATGCTGAGACACGGTCCATCCCCTGTATATTACCAATAATCACTGCACTCTTATGTCACTAGGGATGAGCCGAACACCCCCCCCCCCCGGGTTCGGTTGGCACCAGAACATGCGAACAGACAAAAAGTTCAGGGCGAACTTGCGAACTCCATTAAAGTCTATGGGACTCGAACATGAAAAATCAAAAGTGCTCATTTTAAAGGCTTATATGCAATGTTATTGCCCTAAAAAGTGTATGGGGACCCAGGTCCTGCCCTAGGGGTATCAACGAAAAAAAAAGGTTTTAAATCGATAGTTTTTTCAGAAGCAGTGATTTTAATAATGCTTAAAGTGAAAAAAAATAATGAAATATTCCTTTAAATATCGTGCCTGGGGGGTCCCCTTGGTCTGTGTGTAAAAGGGCGCATCTCTGTGAGGTGTAGAGCACAGCCAGAGCAAAATGACATTTCCATAAGAAAAATTGTCATATAAAATTGCGGTTGTAATGTATTGCCGGCTCCCGGCAATATAGATAAAATCACAGAATAAAACAATGCGTTGTTCCCCCCCCCCCCTCCTCCCAGTCCATACCAGGCTCTTCGGGTCAAATATGGATTGTAAGGGGAACCCCGCTCCAAAATTAAACAAAAAAAAATTGCATAGGGTTCCCCCCCAAAGTCCATAACATATAACATTTTATATATATATATATACACACAGACACACACACCCTTATCCGAGCACGCAGCCCTGGCATGGCAAGAGGAGGTGGGGATGAGCGAGCGCCCCCCCCTCTCCAAACCATACCAGGCCACATGCCCTCAACATGGGGAGGATGCTTTGAGGTCACCCCCAAAGCACCTTGTCCCCACGTTGATGGGGAGAAGGGCCTCATCCCCACTTTACTCCTTTTTTTGTGAATGGGTAGGGGTACAATGTACCCCATACCTATTTACATGGGGGGGTTGGGATCTGGGGGCCCCCCTTATTGAAGGGGGCTTCCAGATTCTAATAAGCCCCCCATCCGCAGACTCCCACAACCACCGGCAAGGGTTGTGGGGATGAGGCCCTTCTCCCCATCAACATGGGGACAAGGTGCTTTGGGGGCAACCTCAAAGCACCCTCCCCATGTTGAGGGCATGTGGAATGGTATGGTTCCAGGGGGGGGCGGGCACTCGCTCATCCCCACCCCCTCCTGCCATGCCTGCGTGCTCGGATAAGGGACTGTTTTTTTTGGGGGGCCCCCTGGGCCATTTTTTTTAAATTTGGCGCGGGGTTCCCTTAAAATACATACCACACTTGAAGGGCCTGGTTTGGATTTTGGACACTGTAACCCCTTGCAGGTACTCTTGTTGGGTGCAGGAACGGGCCCTGCTGTTGTAAATTATTTTAAATATTGTTATGGATGCCCCTGTAAATCAGGTGCTGAAAAATTGGGCCTTGGGTGTTGGTGGTGCCCTAAATACAACATATAGTTCTAGATTATGGACAGGAGGAATAGGAGCAGTGGCAGTCTTCAAGGGATCCCAGATCCCTATCAAATATAATCAGTTGCATCAGCATCAGGGGCTTGATAGCTGCTGATCCAGGACCGATTCATTTTTATAAATGTGAGCCGATCAACGGAGTCTGTGGACAGCGCACTCTTTGGTTACCAACCCTCCAGCAGCACTGAATGTCCATTCAGAGAGCACGCTGGGCACAGGACAGGCCTGAAGCTCCATTGCATATTCAGCAAGTTCTGGCCATTGGTCCCTCCTCCAGACCCAGTAACTGTGGATGCTCAGTTGGAAAGTCTCCAGGTCTGCTCTTGCCCCTAGATATTCCTGCACCATATAATGCAGACGCTGACAATGGTTGCTTGAACCTATCAGGCCTGGGTGCTGAGGACTGAAATTTTTTTTAAAGGCATCGCTCAGTTGGCCACCTTCTCCACCACTCTGCCTCTGAACGACCGAAGCTTTAGAAACGCGTTGTCCAGGGCCAGCGGCAGGACATGGTGACCTCCCAGGGTCTGGAAAGGCGTTGCACAAACTTTTCTTCAAGGTATCCTGAAGATGTTTCACCCTCTGCACCCTCTGCGCAGGCAGGATGAGTTCTGCAGCTTTACCCCTTGTAACGTGGATCAAGAAGTGTTGCCAACCAGTAATGATCCCTCTCCTTGATACCACGAATACTAGGGTCTTTTCTCAGGCTTTTCAGAATCAGAGAGCCCGTGCAGCGCAAGTTTGAGGAGGCAGAGAGTCCTCTGGGTCACTGAGGATGGCAGTATCAGGAACTCCCTCCTCCCAGCCACGTACAACTCCTTGGGTTTCTGGGGCCTGAAAGCCATGATCCCTTGAAGACTGCTGCATATTATACTCCACACCCATGCTGACACAATCCTCCTCCTCCTCCTCCTCATCCTCCTCCTCCCGTGTGTTTGGTGGCTCTACAGGAATGCTCTCTGCATAAAGGGGGCCTTGAGAGGAAAGGAAGTCCTCCTCTTCCTCCCTCTGTTCTGCCTCAAGTGCCCTGTCCATGATTCCACAAAACGTGTGCCCCAGAAGGAATATTAGTGGGACAGTATCACTGATGGATGCATTGTCTCTGCTCACCATCCTTGTGGCCTCCTCAAATGGTGACAGGATAGTGCATGCATCCTTGATCATTGGCCACTGATGTGGCAAAGAAAAGCCAAGCTCCCCTGAGCCTGTCCAGGTACCATGCTCACAGAGGTACTCATTGATGGCCCTCTGTTGTGCGTGCAGTCACTGCAGCATTGCCAATGTTGAGTTCCACCTGGTGGGCATGTCACAAATGAGGCGGTTGGTGGGCAGGTAGAATTCCCGCTGGATGTCAGCCAGCCGGGCACTGGCATTGTAAGAACACTGGAAATGACCACAGACTTTTCTGGCCTACCTCAGGATATCTGGTAAGCCTGGGTAGCTGGTCAAGAAATGGTGCACCACCAAATTCAAGACGTGTGCCAAGCATGGAACATGTGTCAATTGTTCCAGTCGGAGGGCAGAGAGAAGGTTGGTGCCATTGTCGCATACAACCAATCCTGGCTCAAGCTGCCTTGGTGTCAACCACCTCTGAGAGTTGTGCCTCTTCCTCTCAATACACTGTATATACATATACATACACACACAGTGTATTGAGTGTACACTATATATCAGTGCATTCGGGGGTGTACATTATGTAATACACTACTTGATGTGGTGTCTTAAAAAAAAAAATATATATATAATCCAAAGTAATGTGGTGAACCACACAACAGATGTCCACAGTGCTCCAACAACCTGGTCGTCCCACCGACCATATAGAGAAGAATTCCAAAGACGGGATCTTTGCACTTGAAGATATTTTTTTTCAGAAGTCCTCAATAGGACTATCAAAAAACATAACAAGATATACTTGCCTGCCAAATCACATTTAAAATGTGTGCGTCATTTCAGATAGCGAGCTTTCGGGCCAAGTATTGAACACCCTTCCTCAGGCTAAGCTTCTTCTGAATGACGCACCACAGACACAAGATATAGACAGTGGAGAGCCGCTGTTACTTCATTTGTTACATTTTAACATGTTCTCTTTTAGATCATTATACTGAAGCAAAGGAAGGAAAGCACACTGGGTGGGCACATTTCTCTACTCTGGGGGGTACTTCAAACTTCATCTCAGAGTCAAACTGTAAATAAATAACAATTGAAAGAATGAAAATATAAAAAATAAAAATAAAAAATAATAATCAAAATATTGCTATCAAAAAACCCATGAATAAATGCCAATTCATATCAAATTCATACAGCCAAATGTTCCAAAGTTTATAAAAATAAATGTAAATCAAAGTCAGAATTTAATCCACCGGGTGCCATAACCCCTAAGCGGTCAATCCACTCCACCTCAAGTCTTCTCAACCTCGATTCCCGATCTCCACCTCTCCTGTTTTTTTTTAACCTCATCAATAACCATGAATCTGAGTTGAGACGCTGTGTGGCCCTTTTCCACAAAGTGTCTTGCTAACGGTAACTGAGTCAGTTTATCCCTAATTGAATATTTGTGACGGGCGATTCGATCTTTTACTTTCTGGGTTGTCTCACCCACATAGAGGAAGCCACACGGACACTTAATGATATACACAACAAATGAGGACTGACAGGTGAAATATCCCCTAATTCTGTCCGTGTGGCTTCCTCCATGTGGGTGAGTGGTGTGGGTTCCACGTGGAGAGCATTTACAGTGTCCGAAAGCACCTCCTAAAAAGGAGTCTTTATGGTCACTCTAGACCAGGGATTCTCAACCAGGGTTCCGTGGAACCCTAGGGGTTCCTCCAGAGGTTGCTAGGGGTTCCTTGAGCAGTGGTCAATTTCTACCTCTCATATCAATTCAAAATGACGTCATTGATCTTTTTAGCTATCTGTAAGGGGGAATTCTTCCCAATGACCTCAAGTGTAAGGAGCATTCTTCCCAATGACCACAAGTGTGAGGAGCATTCTTCCCAATGACCACAAGTGTAAGGAGCATTCTTCCTATTGACCACAAGTGTGAGGAGCATTCTTCCCATTGACCACAAGTGTAAGAAGCATTCTTCCCATTGACCACAAGTGTGAGGAGCATTCTTCCCAATGACCACAAGTGTAAGAAGCATTCTTCCCATTGACCACAAGTGTGAGGAGCATTCTTCCCAATGACCACAAGTGTGAGGAGCATTCTTCTCATTGACCACAAGTGTAAGGAGCATTCTTCCCAATGACCCCAAGTGTGAGGAGCATTCTTCCCATTGACCACAAGTGTGAGGAGCATTCTTCCCAATGACCCCAAGTGTGAGGAGCATTCTTCCCATTGACCACAAGTGTAAGAAGCATTCTTCCCATTGACCACAAGTGTGAGGAGCATTCTTCCCATTGACCACAAGCGTAAGGAGCATTCTTCCCAATGACCACAAGTGTGAGGAGCATTCTTCCCAAAGACCACAAGTGTGAGGAGCATTCTTCACATTGACCACAAGTGTGAGGAGCATTCTTCCCAATGACCACAAGTGTGAGGAACATTCTTCCCAATGAGCACAAGTGTAAGGAGCATTCTTCCCATTGACCACAAGTGTGAGGAGCATTCTTCCCAATGACCACAAGTGTGAGGAGCATTCTTCCCAATGACCACAAGTGTAAGGAGCATTCTTCCCAATGACCACAAGTGTAAGGAGCATTCTTCCCATTGACCACAAGTGTGAGGAGCATTCTTCCCATTGACCATCACATTAATGTATCAGGAGTTGTAGATTTTCAATTTTTAGCAGGGGTTCCCCAAGACCGGAGAATTATTTCAAGGGTTCCTCAGTGTTAAAAAAGGTTGAGAAAGGCTGCTCTAGACCTAAAGAACGTGTATCTCCATGTCCCCATCTCTCCGGAGCATCAGAACCTCCTGCCATTCACAATCCTCACGGAACAGGGCATCCAAAATTGGCAGTTCAGGGCTCTTCCCTTCAGCCTAGCAGCCAGTCTAAGGGTATTCACCAAACCTAAATCCTCGCAGAAGTTATCTCTTATCTCTACCTCCAGAGGATTGCCCTGATTCCCTACTTGGATAACCTGTTAGTCTACAGCCAGTCACAGTAGCAACTGCTAGCTGACCTAGACAAGGTGATGACCACCCTAGAATCTTTAGGGTGGATGATCAGCCGGGAAAAGTCCTCCGTAATACCATCCCAAATCCGCAGACTCAGAGAGGTCTCTTGGAGATCCATTATGAGGGTGCTCGAGTTAATGACTTGCATTCCTGCAGTACCCTGGGCACAACTCCACTCCAGGAATTCCTGCTCTCCTCCTGGGACAGGAAAAGGGAGTCCCTGGATGGGAAAGTGCTCCTCCCAAGGGAGGAAAGGGATTCTCTAAGTTGTTAACTCAACTCAAGCAGATTGGCGGAGGGTCGACCCTGGGCCCAGCTAAACATCCTTGAGGGTGATGACCAACGGAAGTGCCTGGGGATGGGGAGCCCATCAAGAATACCTTTGTGCCCAAGGGGTTTGGGACCGGGGGGCAAAGTGGGACCTCTAACAACTACAGGGATCTCCTGGCGCTCTGAAAACTTTAAAAGTGTACGAGGACAGGATCCAGGGAAGGGAGGTCCAGATCTTCACTGGTATACTATATAAATCGACAAGTAGGAACTAGGTCCCAGAGATTAATGGGGTTAACCCAAGAGATCCTAGAGTGGACAGAGCAGGATACCCTCTACCTCGGTGGTCCATATAAGGTCCCTTGGCGCTCATCCCCCTGGTGTTACAGAAAGTCAGTCAGACTGCAAACGAATCCTAATAGCACCATTGTGGCCCAGGAGGGCTTGGTTCTCCAACCTAAAAATGGTCAGCATCAATGTCTGCCAGTCAGACAGGATCTCCTCAAGGACCAGTCTACCATCCCAACCTGGAATTCTTTTCCCCGATGGTCTGGCTCTTGGAAGAGAAATCCTCAGAAAGAGGGGGTGTTTTTAAAAGGTGATCAAAGCCCTCTTATTAAGCAGGAAGCCGGTCACCAGGCGGATATATGCAAAGGTATGGGGAGCCTTTTCTTGTTGGTGTTGGGGAGAGAGGTCTCTCAACAGACTATCCCAGCAGTCCTGGTCTTCCTCCAAGAAGACGGTAGACCAGGGTTTGGGTGGTAAATACCCTCAGGGTCTAGTGGTAGCTCTCTCCGTATTTCTGGATAGAAGACTCGCCCTGGATCTCCTTGTAAAAAGGTTTTTGTTAGCTAGGGAAAGAGTGAACCCAGTGAAATCGAATAGGTTTCCCCCATGGGACTTAACCTTAGTACTAGAGGTCCTAACAAGGTGGCTCAGATTTCAATTAAGTTGTCCCTTAAAGAGGAGTTCCACAAAGAATTTGTTTTTTTTGGCATCCACTCTTTTAATACTAAATAGATGAAACCTTTGGGTTCCTTACTTTCAATCCTCCTAGTAATTCCATGTATTTTTTACTCACAATTTAGTTTCTCTCACTGCTGGACTTTTCCATTTTAGGTGAGGGCACCGAAGCCCATCCTGGGTCTCCTGGCATCTCTTCCTGAAAGAAGTGCATGGTGGGTAACCATCATGCACTCCTCCATCTCGGTCCGCCTTAAATTGCGTCAGTTCCGGTCTGGAAATAACACGATTTTACAGTACAGGGAAGCCCACTGACTCCTGGGAAGTGATGAGTCACATCTCCCAGGAGGCCAGGGGAAGCAGGACTTGAGGAAAAGAGCCTAGCACGTAATAGGGGAAGATTACAGAGACCACCTAGCAACAAGCGACTTAGGGTGAGTATAACAATTTTTTTCCTTCAAAGGTAAGTCTATATAGGCAAAGAAATTAAATGATGTAAAAAAAAATTCTGGCTGGAATTCCGCATCAAGTTAGCCTTCCTTCTATTGCTACAGCCAGGAGGGTAGGCGATTTACAGGCCCTGTCAATTAAGGAGCCTATTTTGTTACACTTAGAAGACAGGATTGTCCTCAGGCAGGACCCCCTGAACTTACAAAAAGTGGCCTCGTAATTCCACAACTCACAAGAAATCATCCTCCCTTCATTTTGTGAGAACCCTCAGAAGGAAAAGGAGAGGACCTTTCATTTGTTAGATGTCAGACGGTGGTCTGCTAGCTTATTTAGACATAGTTAAGGATTTCAGGAAAACTGACCACCTATTAATCAGCTTCAGTGGTCAGAAGAAGGGTCTATAGGCTTCAAAACCAATTGTAGCCGGATTATTAAACAAACCACCTCCTTAGCGTATGAGCAGTCAGGCCAGTCCCAGTTCACCTAAAGCCTCACGCTATGGAGGTCTCTGGCGACCTCTTGGGCAGAAAAGGCTGAAGCATCAACAGACCAGATCTGCAGAGCGGCTACATGGGCAACCCAAACACCTGAGGCCCTACAGAGTGGAACGGTCGTCACCTCAGGACCTGCCGTCCGGCAGAAAAGTCCTACAGGCTGTGGTCCCACCCTACTTGTTCTTCGTCTCAGCTGTGCCATCCTGGAAGATGACTGGAGAAAATTACCGGTTAAACTTACCGGTAACGGTGTTTCTAGGAAGTCTTCCAGGGTGGCAGGCCTACTTCCCACCCCTTGTTTGTGGATGTCGTGTATTTCTCGGAGACCCTCGGGCACTGCTGTGCCTCAATACTTTGTCACAACTGAGGAGCAGAGGGACGGGTGGGGGGTTATTAACCTCTTTTGTTGATTGTGTTTCCTGTCAGGCAGACCGGTCATCTCTCAGGTGTGCCGTCCTCGAAGATTTCCTAGAGACACCGGTAAGTGTAACTGGTAGACTAGAAAAAAAAACTATGGAAATACAAATAAAGAGAATAAAAAAACAACAGAAAACAATATAATAGAAAAACAATAGAACAAAATGGAATTATATCTATCTATAGTATTTATACATCAATTTTTCGAAATTCAAATTTCGAAAACAGCATGAATTCCAATTTCGAATAGAATGAATTTGAATACAAAAGCTTATAATAGAATAGAAAATAAGAGAAAACAATAGAATAGAAAATAAGAGAATAAGATAGAAAAGAATAGAAAATAATAGAACAGACCTTAAATATATATATTCAGTCTATTCGAAATTCGAATTCATTATATTCGAAATTCGAATTTCGGAAATCTGATATATATCGATTTTCCGAAACTCGAATTTCCAATAGAATGGCTTAAAATTTGAATTTCAATAGAAAATATACATTTGAATGAGATTGAAAAAAAATCCAAAGCAAAGAAAACCAAAAGAAAAGAATATAATAGAAATAAGAGAATAGAATACAAAATAAATAAAATATAAAATAAATAGAAAACACAGTCTTCCGAAATTCGAATTTCCAATAAAATGACTTCAAATTCGAATTTCAATAGAAAAGTTTAGAACAGAAGAGAAAAGGAATAATAGACTAGAAAAAACTAGGGAAATAAAAATAAAGAGAAAACAATAGAAAACAAAAGAATAGAAAAACAATAGAACAGAATGGAATTATATCTATCTATAGTATCTATACATCAATTTTCCAAAATTCGAATTTCGAAAACAGCATGAATTCCAATTTCGAATAGAATGAATTTGAATAGAAAAGATTATAATAGAAAAGGAAATAGGAGAAAAGAATAGAATAGAAAATAAGAGAATAAGATAGAAAAGAATAGAAAAATAATAGAACAGAACTTAAATATATATATATTCAGTCTATTCGAAATTCGAATTTCGGAAAATTGATATATTCGAATTTCCAATAGAATGGCTTCAAATTCGAATTTCAATAGAATAGTTTAGAATAGAAGAGAAAAGAAAAAATAGACTAGAAAAAACTAGGGAAATACAAATAAAGAGAATAAAAAATAGAATACAATAGAAAACAATAGAATAGAAAAACAACAGAACAGAATGGAATTATATTTATCTATAGTATTTATACATCAATTTTCTGAAATTCGAATTTTAAAAACAGCATGAATTCCAATTTCAAATAGAATGAATTTGAATAGAAAAGATCATAAAAGAATAGAAAATAAGAAAATAAGAACAGAACAGAAAAATAACAGAACACAACCTAAATATATATTCAGTCTATTCGAATTTCGGAAGATTGTTGTAGTATACATATAGTTTTTTTTATTTTATTCTCTTTATTTTCATTTCCCTAGTTTTTTTAATTTGTAATATTTATTTTCTCTTCCATTCTAAACTTTTCTATAGAAATTCGAATTTCGGGAAATCGAAATAAATATACAGGGATGGTGGGATCCCCTCATAATGGGCACAGTGGGTGTACAGACCCAGGAACTCAGCACAGGAATGGTGGGAACCCCTCATAATGGGCACAGCAGGTGTACAGACCCGGGAACACAGCACAGGGATGG
The DNA here is from genome assembly GCA_018402905.1 of Glandirana rugosa. Lineage (NCBI taxonomy): Eukaryota > Metazoa > Chordata > Amphibia > Anura > Ranidae > Glandirana > Glandirana rugosa. Next base: position 33,412 of record BLSH010159528.1, read on the forward strand.
TGGGAACCCCTCATAATGGGCACAGCGGGTGTACAGACCCAGGAACTCAGCACAGGGATGGTGGGAACCCCTCATAATGGGCACACTGGGTGTACAGACCCAGGAACTCAGCACAGGGATGGTGGGAACCCCTCATAATGGGCACAGTGGGTGTACAGACCCAGGAACACAGAGTCAGCACAGGGATGGTGGGATCCCCTCATAATGGGCACAGCGGGTGTACAGACCCGGGAACTCAGCACAGGGATGGTGGGGACCCCTCATAATGGACACAGTGGGTGTACAGACCCAGGAACTCAGAGTCAACACAGGGATGGTGGAAACCCCTCATAAGGGGCACAGTGGGTTTACAGAACCAGGAACTCAGCACAGGGATGGTGGGAACCCCTCATAATGGGCACAGTAGGTGTACAGACCCTGGAACTCAGCACAGGGATGGTGGGAACCCCTCATAATGGGCACAGCAG
>BLSH010159528.1:33888-48183 GCA_018402905.1 Glandirana rugosa
TCCTAAAGGGAAAGTTCTCGGTCGGGCAGCCCCTTTTCTTAAGGTCCAACCCTACCATCTGACCAGGAACTCCTCTAGGACAGACTGACCGTCTGTAACTACGACTGGTAAAAAAATCCAACCTCTTGGTTCGGGAGGACCCGGTGTTACCACGATAATCCTAAACAAACGTCAGACTGACTGAAAGACATTGTGGTCCCCCTACTCGTGGTTCCCTGGAATATACCTGGTGGCTCCATCTCCCATAGGACGAGACAGGTGAGATCCTAGAGAACCCAATTGGGGTAATTAAGGGAAGGGAGGTCCAGATCTTCACTGGTATACTATATAAATCGACAAGTAGGAACTAGGTCCCAGAGATTAATGGGGTTAACCCAAGAGATCCTAGAGTGGACAGAGCAGGATACCCTCTACCTCGGTGGTCCATATAAGGTCCCTTGGTGCTCATCCCCCTGGTGTTACAGAAAGTCAGTCAGACTGCAAACAAATCCTAATAGCACCATTGTGGCCCAGGAGGGCTTGGTTCTCCAACCTAAAAAAATGGTCAGCATCAATGTCTGCCAGTCAGACAGGATCTCCTCAAGGACCAGTCTACCATCCCAACCTGGAATTCTTTTCCCCGACGGGCTGGCTCTTGAAAGGGAAATCCTCAGAAAGAGGGGGTGTTCGGAAAAAGTGATCAAATCCCTCTTATTAACCGCTTGCCGACCGCTGATCGGCATTTGACGGCGACAGAGTGGCTCTCCTGCGCAAAACGCAGTCATCTGATGGCGGCTGTGAGATCGCACACAGTGAGCGCGTGCACGCCGCCGAAGGCAGGCCCGGGCGCTCACTGTGTCTGGGGAGGGCCAGGGAGCGGGAACGGCGGATTCCATCTCCGCCGGCCACCCGCGATGCCCCCCCCCCCGAGTGAAAGAAAAGAGGTCTGTGTATGTAAACATGGACCTCCGTTCTGTGAGGGGGGAAGTGCTGTGATCGCTTCCCTTCCCCTGCTAGGGCATCCCCCCACAGTTAGAACGCCCAGGGAACACAGTTAACCCTTAGAGCGCCCCCTGCAGGTTAACCCCTTCACTGCCAATGGCATTTACACAGTAATCAGTGCATTTTTATAGCACTGATCGCTGTATAAATGCCAATGGTCCCAAAAAAGTGTCAAAATGTTCCAACATGTCCGCCGCAATATCGCAGTACCGCTAAAAATCGCAGATCACAGCCATTACTAGTAAAAAAATAAAAAAAAAATAACCCCAGAAATGAATTCTCATCATCCGTAAACGCGACCACTTTTGCGCAAACCAATCAATAAACGGCGATTGCGATTTTTTTTTATCACAAATATGAGGAAGAATAAAAATCGGCCAAAACCGATGAAAAAAATGTTTTTTTATATTTTCTTTTTGGATTTGTATTTTAGGAAAAAGTAAGAAATTTGGGGTTGTTTTGCAAAATTGTCGCTCTTCTTTTGTTTATAGCGGCGATCAGAAATGATGCAGCGGTGATCAAATACCACCAAAAGAAAGCTCTGTTTGTGGGGAAAAAAGGACGCAAATTTCGTTTGGGTACAACGCCGCACGACCGCGCAATTGTCAGTTAAAGCGACGCAGCGCCGAATCGCAAAAAGGGCTCTGGTCCTAAAGGGGGAAATCCTTCCGGTCCTTAAGTGGTTAAGCAGGAAGTCGGTCACCAGGCGAATATATGCAAAGGTATGGGGAGCCTTTTCTTGTTGGTGTTGAAGAGAGAGGTCTCCCAACAGACTATCCCAGTAGTCCTGGTCTTCCTCCAAGGAGACGGTAGACCAGGGTTTGGGTGATAAATACCCTCAGGGTCTAGTAGTAGCTCTCTCCATATTTCTGGATAGAAGACTCGCCCTGGATCTCCTTGTAAAAAGGTCTTTGTTAGCTAGGGAAAGAGTGAACCCAGTGAAATCGAATAGGTTTCCCCCATGGGACTTAACCTTAGTACTAGAGGTCCTAACAAGGTGGCTCAGATTTCAATTAAGTTGTCCCTTAAAGAGGACTTCCACCCAGAATTTTTTTCTGTTTTTTGGCATCCACTCTTTTAGTACTAAATAGATGGAACCTTTGGTTTCCTTACTTTCAAACCGCCTAGTAATTCCATGGATTTTTTACTCACAATTTTGTTTCTCTCACTGCTGGACTTTTCCATTTTAGGTGAGGGCACCTGAAGCCCACCCTGGGTCTCCTGGCATCTCTTCCTGAAAGAAGTGCATGGTGGGTAACCGTCATGCACTCCTCTATCTCGGTCCGCCTTAAATTGCGTCAGTTCCGGTCTGGAAATAACACTATATTACAGTACAGGGAAGCCCACTGACTCCTGGGAAATGATGAGTCACATCTCCCAGGAGGCCAGGGGAAGCAGGAAGTGAGGAAAAGAGCCTAGCACGTAATAGGGGCAGATTACAGAGACCACCTAGCAACAAGCGACTTAGGGTGAGTATAACATTTTTTTTCCTTCAAAGGTAAGTCTATATAGGCAAAGAAATTAAATGATGTAAAAAAAAAATTCTGGCTGGAACTCCGCATCAAGTTAGCCTTCCTTCTATTGCTACAGCCAGGAGGGTAGGCGATTTACAGGCCCTGTCAATTAAGGAGCCTATTTTGTTACTCTTAGAAGACAGGATTGTCCTCATGCAGGACCTCCTGAACTTACAAAAAGTGGCCTCGTAATTCCACAGGTCACAAGAAATCATCCTCCCTTCATTCTGTGAGAAACCTCAGAAGGAAAAGGAGAGGACCTTTCATTTGTTAGATGTCAGACGGTGGTCTGCTAGCTTATTTAGACATAGTTAACCACTTCCCGCCCGGCGCATAGACAAATGACGTCCAGGCGGGGGGCTCATTATCCTGACTGGACGTCTATTGACGTCCTCAGGATAATCCGCGATCGCGCGCCCCTGGGGGCGCGCATCGCGGCGATCGGTGGTGCCGTGGGTCACTCTAACCCACCGCATTACCGACCGAGGTAAAAGGCTTCGATCCGAAGCCTTTTACCATGTGATCAGCCATGACCAATCACAGCTGATCACAGTGTAAATAGGAAGAGCCGTTTATCGGCTTTTCCTCTGCTCAGGTCTGCAGATCGGCTGCTCTCCTGACAGGGGGGGCTGCGCTGAACGTTTATCAGCACAGCCACCCTCAGGATCACCACACTGGACCACCAGGGAGCCAGATCAGGACCCCCAGGGAGCGCCCCTCCCGGACATCGCATGGAGGCCGCCCAGGACCACCAGGGGAATTACACAGTGGCCGCCCAGGCCCACCAGGGAGCCCCCACTAGACCACCAGGTAAGGGCAATATTATGCACTGTAGGGATGGCACTGTGCCCATGTATGATGCCTGCCAGTGCCATCCCTAACAGTGCTTGTTGCACCAGTGCCCACCACTGCCACCTATAAGTGTCCACCTGTGCCACCTAAAAGTGCCCACCTGTGCCACCTAAAAGTGCCCCCTATCAGTGCCCATCAGTGCCCAGTGCCACTTATTAGTGCTGCCTAGGAGTGTCCATCAGTGCCCAGTGCCACTTATCAGTGCTGCCCAGGAGTGTCCATCAGTGCCGCATATCAGTGCCACGTATCAGTGCCCGTCAGTGTTGCTTGTCAGTGCCGTCCATCAGTGCTGCATATTTGCCCCATCATCAGTGCAACCTTATCAGTGCCACCTCATCAGTGCCAATCTGTACTGCCTCATCAGTGCCCGTCAGTGTAGCCTCATCAGTGCCCATCAGTGTAGTCACATCAGTGCCCGTCAGTGAAGGAGAAAATGTACTTTATACAAATTTTTGTGACAGAAACAAAGAAAAATTTTTTTTTTTTCAAAATTTTCGGTCTTTTTTTGTTTATAGCGGTGATCAGAAATGACGCAGAGGCGATCAAATACCACCAAAAGAAAGCTCTGTTTGTGGGAACAAAATGATAAAAATTTTGTTTGAGTGCAACGGCGCACCACCGCGCAATTCTCATTCGAATCGCAACAGCACTGAAAGCTGAAAATTGGTCTGGGCAGGAAGTGTTCTAAGTGCCCGGTATTGAAGTGGTTAAGGATTTCAGGAAAACTGACCACCTATTAATCAGCTTCAGTGGTCAGAAGAAGGGTCTCTAGGCTTCAAAACCAATTGTAGACGGGTTATTAAACAAACCACCTCCTTAGCGTATGAGCAGTCAGGCCAGTCCCAGTTCACCTAAAGCCTCACGCTATGGAGGTCTCTGGCGACCTCTTGGGCAGAAAGGGCTGAAGCATCAACAGACCAGATCTGCAGAGCGGCTACATGGCCAAGCCAAACACCTGAGGCCCTACAGAGTGGAACTGTCGTCACCTCAGGAAAAGTCCTACAGGCTGTGGTCCCACCCTTCTTGTTCTTCGTCTCAGCTGTGCCGTCCTGGAAGATGACTGGAGAAAATTACCGGTTAAACTTACGGGTAACGGTGTTTCTAGGAAGTCTTCCAGGGTGGCAGGCCTACTTCCCACCCCTTGTTTGTTGATGTCGTGTATTTCTCGGAGACCCTCGTGCACTGCTGTGCCTCAATACTTTGTCACAACTGAGGAGCAGAGGGACGGGTGGGGGGTTATTAACCTCTTTTGTTGATTGTGTTTCCTGTCAGGCAGACCGGTCATCTCTCAGGTGTGCCATCCTCGAAGATTTCCTAGAAACACCGGTAAGTGTAACTGGTAATTTTCAAGCGTTTCATTTTTTTAATGTTTGACGATTATGGCTTACAGCTAGAGTTGAGCGAACCTCTGGAAGTCCGGGTTCTGCTGGTTCGGCCGAACTTCGGGACAAAGTCCAGGTTCAGGTCCGGACAGAACCCAAACTTTGACCCGGACCCCGAACCCCATTGAAATCAATGGGGACCCAAACTTTTAGGCACTAAAATGGCTGTAAAAAAGTCCTGGAGAGTCCTAGAGGTCTGCAAAAGGAAGGAAAATAGAGGTAAGGGTCGGACAAGTGCCCTACAAAGAAATGGGGATAGGGAAATAAGTTTATATAATTAAAAAAAATAAATAACATAAAAAAATAAAAAATGGAGGTGGATGTGGACCATCTTAAAACTGTGTGAGAAAAGTATAAATTAGCGGGGAGAAGCCATATCACTGTTCTATAAACAGTGATATGGCTTCTTCCAGCTAATTTATACTTTTATCACACAGTTTTAAGATGATTGTACATTCTACAATCATCTTAAAACTCTGTGAGAAAAGTATATATTAGCCGGGAGAAGCCATATCACTGTTCTTAGAACATCTGCAAACTGTGTGTGAAAACTAAAAATTTGCGGGGAGAAGCCAGATCTATATATCATATCACTGTTCTTAGAACAGTGATATGGCTTCTCCCCACTAATTTATACTTTTCTCACACAGTTTTAAAATAGTTCAAATCCACCTCCATTTTCGATTTTTTTATGTTTTTTTTTTTAATTATTTAAACTTATTTCCCTATCCACATTTCTCTGTAGGGCACTTGTCCAACCCTTACCCCCCATTTTCCTTCCTTTTGCAGACCTCTAGGACTTTCCAGGACTTTTTTACAGCACTTTTCAGAACTTTTAGTAAAATTACCAGAACCCCGGACCCGAACCCAGACTTTTTTTGAAAAGTCCGGGTTCGGGTCCGGGTCCCGGACACCCAAAAGTTCGGTACGGACCTGAACTTTGCAGTTCGGCTTCGCTCAACACTACTTACAGCTAACAACCAAAAATCCAGCATCTCAGAAAATTAGAATATCACATAAGACAAAGGAAAAGTCTGTCCTTGTATGGCAGGACTTGTCTCATTGCTGATTCAACTAGACATGTGCAATTGGTTTAGTTCCGAATCGAAATTCGGACGAATTTTGAAGAATTCGGATGCATCCGAATTTCCGAATTACAATAGTAACGATTTTGAACGAATCCGAAAAAAAAAAATTTGATTTGAAAAATTTCTCCCGAAATTCGATTCGAGTCGAATTCGAAACGAATTCGAAATAGTCGAGTCGAAAAAGTTGAATAAAATTCGAAAACAAATCGAAATAAAAATCAAAACTAATTATAAAAAAAGATTTTCTAAAACATAATATAAAATATAAAGTAATATAATAAAAACATGAATAGTAAAAGATAGAATAGAGAAGAATATAATTATATTAAAATAGAATATAAACAATTAACCATGTTCTGAAATTCTAATTTCGAATAGTATAAATTTGAATGAGATTGAAAAAAAATCCAAAACAAAGAAAACCAAAAGAAAAGAATATAATAGAAAATAAGAGAATAGTTTAGAAAATAAATAAAATATAAAATAAATAGAAAACACAGTCTTCAGAAATTCGAATTTCCAATAGAATGACTTCAAATTCGAATTTCAATAGAAAAGTTTAGAACAGAAGAGAAAAGGAATAATAGACTAGAAAAAACTAGGGAAATAAAAATGAAGAGAATAAAAAACAATAGAAAACAAAAGAATAGAAAAACAATAGAACAGAATGGAATTATATCTATCTATAGTATTTAAACATCAATTTTCAAAAATTCGAATTTCGAAAACAGCATGAATTCCAATTTCGAATAGAATGATTTGAATAGAAAAGATTATAATAGAAAAGGAAATAGGAGAAAAGAATAGAATAGAAAATAAGAGAATAAGATAGAAAAGAATAGAAAAATAATAGAACAGAACTTATATATATATTCAGTCTATTCGAAATTCGAATTCATTGTATTCGAAATTCGAATTTCGGAAAATTGATAGATATTCGAATTTCCAATAGAATGGCTTCAAATTCGAATTTCAATAGAATAGTTTAGAATAGAAGAGAAAAGAAAAAATAGACTAGAAAAAACTAGGGAAATACAAATAAAGAGAATAAAAAATAGAATACAATAGAAAACAAAAGAATAGAAAAACAATAGAACAGAATGGAATTATATTTATCTATAGTATTTATACATCAATTTTCCGAAATTCGAATTTTAAAAACAGCATGAATTCCAATTTCAAATAGAATGAATTTAAATAGAAAAGATCATAAATGAATAGAAAATAAGAAAATAAGAACAGAACAGAAAAATAATAGAACACAACTTAAATATATATTTATATTCAGTCTATTCGAAATTCGAATTTCGGAAGGTTGTTATAGTATATATATAGTTTTTTTTATTTTATTCTCTTTATTTTCATTTCCCTAGTTTTTTTAATTTGTAATATTTATTTTCTCTTCCATTCTAAACTTTTCTATAGAAATTCGAATTTCGGGAAATCGATATAAATATACAGGGATGGTGGAAACCCCTCATAATGGGCACAGCAGGTGTACAGACCCAGGAGCTCAGCACAGGGATGGTGGAAACCCCCCATAATGGGCACAACGGATGTACAGACCCAGGAACTCAGCACAGGGATGGCGGGAACCCCTCATAATGAGCACAGCGGGTGTACAGACCCAGGAAGTCAGCACAGGGATGGCGGTAACCTCTCATAAGGGGCACAGTGGGTGTACAGACCCAGGAACTCAGCACAGGGATGGTGGGAACCCCTCATAATGGGCACAGCGGGTGTACAGACCCGGGAACTCAGCACAGGGATGGTGGGAACCCCTCATATTGGGCACAGCGGATGTACAGACCCGGGAACTCAGCACAGGGATGGTGGGAACCCCTCATAATGGGCACAGCAGGTGTACAGACCCAGGAACTCAGCACAGGGATGGTGGGAACCCCTCATAATGGGCACAGTGGCTGTAAAGACCCAGAAACTCTGCACAGGGATGGTGGGAACCTCTCATAATGGGCACAGTGGATGTACAGACCCAGGAACTCAGCACAGGGATGGTGGGAACCCCACATAATGGGCACAGCGAGTGGACAGACCTGGGAAATCGGCACAGGGATGGTGGGAACCCCTCATAATGGGCACAGCGGGTGTACAGACCCAGGAACTAAGCACAGGGATGGTGGGAACCTCTCATAATGGACACAGTGGGTGTGCAGACCCAGGAACTCAGCACAGGGATGGTGGGAACCACACATAATGGGCACAGCGAGTGGACAGACCTGGGATATCGGCATAGGGATGGTGGGCACCCCTCATAATGGGCACAGCAGGTGTAAAGACCCAGGAACTCAGCACTGGAATGGTGGGAACCCCTCATAATGGGTACAGCGGGTGTACAGACCTGGGAAATCGGCACAGGGATGGTGGGAACCCCTCATAATGGGCACAGCGGGTGTACAGACCCACAGACTTAGCACAGGTATGGTGGGAACCCCTCATAATGGGCAAAGCGGGTGTACAGACCCAGGATTTCAGCACAGGGATGGTGGGAACCCCTCATAATGGGCACAGTGGGTGTACAGACCTGGGAAATCGGCACAGGGATGGTGGGAACCCCTCATAATGGGCACAGCGGGTGTACAGACCCAGGAACTCAGCACAGGGATGGCGGGAACCTCACATAATGGGCACAGTGGGTGTACAGACCCAGGAACTCAGCACAGGGATGGTGGGAACCCCTCATAATGGGCACAGCAGGTGTACAGACCCAGGAACTCAGCACAGGGATGGTGGGAACCCCTCATAATGGGCACAGCAGGTGTAAAGACCCAGAAACTCTGCACAGGGATGGTAGGAACCGCTCATAATAGGCACAGTGGGTGTACAGACCCAGGATAATCATAATGGGCACAGCGAGTGGACAGAGCGAGTGGACAGACCTGGGAAATCGGCACAGGCATGGTGGGAACCCCTCATAATGGGCACAGTGGATGTACAGACCCAGGAACTCAGCACAGGGATGGTGGGAACCCCTCATAATAGGCACAGTGGGTGTACAGACCCAGGAACTCAGCACAGGGATGCTGGGAACCACACATAATGGGCACAGCGAGTGGACAGACCTGGGATATCGGCATAGGGATGGTGGGCACCCCTCATAATGGGCACAGCAGGTGTAAAGACCCAGGAACTCCGCACTGGAATGGTGGGAACCCCTCATAATGGGCAGAGCGGGTGTACAGACCTGGGAAATCGGCACAGGGATGGTGGGAACCCCTCATAATGGGCACAGCGGGTGTACAGACCCAGGAACTCAGCACAGGGATGGTGGGAACCTCCCATAATGGGCACAGTGGGTGTACAGACCAAGGAACTCTGCACAGGGATGGTGGGAACCCCTCATAATGGGCACAGCGGGTGTAAAGACACAGGAACGCAGCACAGGGATGGTGAGAACCCCATATAATGGGCACAGCGGGTGTACAGACCCAGGAACTCAGCACAGGGATGGTGGGAACCCCTCATAATGGGCACAGCGGGTGTACAGACCAAGGAACTCTGCACAGGGATGGTGGGAACCCCTAATAATGGGCATAGCGAGTGTACAGACCCGGGAACTCAGCACAGGGATGGTGGGAACCCCTCATAATGGGCACAGCGAGGGTACAGACCCAGGAACTCAGCACAGGGATGGTGGGAACCCCTCATAATGGGCACAGCGGGTGTACAGACCCAGGAACTCCGCACAGGGATGGTGACAACCCCTCATAATGGGCACAGCAGGTGTACAGACCCAGGAACTCAGCACAGGGATGATGGGAACCCCTCATAATGGGCACAGCGGGTGTACAGACCTGGGAACTCAGCACAGGGATGGTGGGAATGCCTCATAATGGGTACAGCGGGTGTACAGACCCAGAAACTCAGCACAGGGATGGTGGGAACCCCTCATAATGGGCACAGCGGGTGTACAGACTCAGGAACTCAGCACAGGGATGTTGGGAACCCCTCATAATGGGCACAGCAGGTGCACAGACCCAGGAACTCAGCACAGGGATGGTGGGAACCCCTCATAATGGGTACAGCGGGTGTACAGACCCAGGAACGCAGCACAGGGATGGTGGGAACCCCTCATAATGGGCACAGCGGGTGTACATCCCTCGGAACTCAGCACAGGGATGGTGGGAACCCCTCATAATGGGCACAGGGGGTTACACACCTGGGAACTCAGCACAGGGATGGTGGGAACCCCTCATAATGGGCACAGCGGGTGTACAGACCCGGGAACTCAGCACAGGGATGGTGGGAACCCCTCAAAATGGGCACAGCTGGTGTACAGACCCAGGAACTCAGCACAGGGATGGTGGGAACCCCTCATAATGGGCACAGCGGGTGTACAGACCCAGGAACTCAGCACAGGGATGGTGGGAACCCCTCATAATGGGCACAGCGGATGTACAGACCAAGAAACTCCGCACAGGGATGGTGAGAACCCCACATAATGGGCACAGCGGGTGTACAGACCTGGGAACTCTGCACAGGAATGGTGGGAACCCCTCATAATGGGAACAGCAGGTGTACAGACCCAGGAACTCAGCACAGGGATGGTGGGAACCTCACATAATGTGCACAGTGGGTGTACAGACCTGGGAAATCGGCACAGGGATGGTGGGAACCCCTCATAATGGGCACAGCGGGTGTACAGACCAAGGAACTCAGCACAGGGATGGTGGGAACCTCACATAATGGGCACAGTGGGTGTACAGACCCAGGAACTCAGCACAGGGATGGTGGGAACCTCTCATAATGGGCACAGTGGGTGTACAGACCCAGGAACTCAGCACAGGGATGGTGGGAACCACACATAATGGGCACAGCAAGTGGACAGACCTGGGATATCGGCATAGGGATGGTGGGCACCCCTCATAATGGGCACAGCAGGTGTAAAGACCCAGGAACTCAGCACTGGAATGGTGGGAACCCCTCTTAATGGGCACAGCGGGTGTACAGACCTGGGAAATCGGCACAGGGATGGTGGAACCCCTCATAATGGGCACAGCGGGTGTACAGATCTCGGAAATCGGCACAGGGATGGTGGGAACCCCTCATAATGGGCACAGCGGGTGTACAGACCCAGGAACTCAGCACAGGGATGGTGGGAACCTCACATAATGGGCACAGTGGGTGTACAGACCCAGGAACTCAGCACAGGGATGGTGGGAACCCCTCATAATGGGCACAGCAAGTGTACAGACCCAGGAACTCAGCACAGGGATGGTGGGAACCCCTCATAATGGGCTCGGCAGGTGTACAGACCCAGGAACTCTGCACAGGGATGGTGGGAACCTCTCATAATGGGCACAGCGAGTGGACAGACCTGGGAAATTGGCACAGGGATGGTGGGAACCCCACATAATGGGTACAGCAGGTGTACAGACCCAGGAACTCAGCACAGGGATGGTGGGAACCCCTCATAATGGGCACAGCAGGTGCACAGACCCAGGAACTCAGCACAGGAATGGTGGGAACCCCTCATAATGGGCACAGCAGGTGTACAGACCCAGGAACTCAGCACAGGGATGGTGGGAACCCCTCATAATGGGCACGGCAGGTGTATAGACCCAGGAACTCTGCACAGGGATGGTGGGAACCTCTCATAATGGGCACAGCGAGTGGACAGACCTGGGAAATTGGCACAGGGATGGTGGGAACCCCACATAATGAGTACAGCAGGTGTACAGACCCAGGAACTCAGCACAGGGATGGTGGGAACCCCTCATAATGGGCACAGCAGGTGTACAGACCAAGGAACTCCGCACAGGGATGGTGAGAACACCCACATAATGGGCACAGCAGGTGTACAGACCCTGGAAATAAGCACAGGGATGGTGGGAGCCCCACATAATGGGCACATTTAGTGTACAGACCCAGGAACTCAGCACAGGGATGGTGGGAACCCCTCATAATGGGCACAGCGGGTGTACAGACCCTGGAAATAAGCACAGGGACGGTGGGATCCCCACATAATGGGCACAGTGGGTGTACAGACCCAGGAACTCAGCACAGGGATGGTGGGAACCCCTCATAAAAGGCACAGCAGGTGTACAGACACAGGAACTAAGCACTGGGATGGTGGGAACCCCTCATAATGGGCACAGCGGGTGTACAGACCCGGGAACTCAGCACAGGGATGGTGGGAACCCCACATAATGGGCACAGCGAGTGGACAGACCTGGGAAATCGGCACAGGGATGGTGGGAACCCCTCATAATGGGCACAGCGGGTGTACAGACCCAGGAACGCAGCACAGGGATGGTGGGAACCCCTCATAATGGGCACAGCGGGTGTACAGACCCAGGAACTCAGCACAGGGATGGTAGGAACCCCTCATAATGGGCACAGTGGGTGTACAGACCTAGGAACTCCGCACAGGGATGGTGAGAACCCCACATAATGGGCACAGCGGGTGTACAGACCCAGGAACGCAGCACAGGGATGGTGGGAACCCCTCATAATAATTTGCACAGCGGGTGTACAGACCCGGGAACTAAGCACAGGGATGGTGGGAACCCCACATAATGGGCACAGTGGGTGTACAGACCCAGGAACTCAGCACAGGGATGGTGGGAACCCCTCATAATGGGCACAGCGGGTGTACAGACCCAGGAACGCAGCACAGGGATGGTGAGAAACCCACATAATGGGCACAGCGGGTGTACAGACCCAGGAACTCAGCACAGGGATGGTGGAACCCCTCATAATAAGCACAGTGGGTGTACAGACCAAGGAACTCCGCACAGGGATGGTGAGAACCCCACATAATGGGCACAGCGGGTGTACAGACCCAGGAACGCAGCACAGGGATGGTTGGAAAACCCTTATTATGGGCACAGTGGGTGTACAGACTAAGGAACTCCGCACAGGGATGGTGAAAACCCCTAATAATGGGCACAGCGGGTGTACAGACCCAGGAACTCAGCCCAGGGATGGTGGGAACCCCTCATAATGGGCACAGCGGGTGTACAGACCTGGGAAATCGGCACAGGGATGGTGGGAACCCCTCATAATAGGCACAGCGGGTGTACAGACCCAGGAACTCAGCACAGGGATGGTGGGAACCTCACATAATGGGCACACTGGGTGTACAGACCCAGGAACTCAGCACAGGGATGGTGGGAACCCCTCATAATGGGCACAGCAGGTGTACAGACCCAGGAACTCAGCACAGCGATGGTGGGAACCCCTCATAATGGGCACAGCAGGTGTAAAGACCCAGAAACTCTGCACAGAGATGGTGGGAACCTCTCATAATAGGCACAGTGGGTGTACAGACCCAGGAACTAAGCACAGGGATGGTGGGAACCCCACATAATGGGTACAGCAGGTGTACAGACCCAGGAACTCCGCACAGGGATGGTGGGAACCCCTCATAATGGGCACAGCAGGTGTACAGACCAAGGAACTCCGCACAGGGATGGTGAGAACCCCACATAATGGGCACAGCGGGTGTACAGACCCTGGAAATAAGCACAGGGATGGTGGGAGCCCCACATAATGGGCACAGTGAGTGTACAGACCCAGGAACTCAGCACAGGGATGGTGGGAACCTTTCATAATGGGCACAGCGGGTGTACAGACCCTGGAAATAAGCACAGGGACGGTGGGATCCCCACATAATGGGCACAGTGGGTGTACAGACCCAGGAACTCAGCACAGGGATCGTGGGAACCCCTCATAATGGGCACAGCAGGTGTACAGACCCGGGAACTCAGGACAGGGATGGTGAGAACCCATCATAATGGCACAGCGGGTGTACAGACCAAGGAACTCCGCATAGGGATGGTGAGAACCCCACATAATGGGCACAGCGGGTGTACAGACCCAGGAACGCAGCACAGGGATGGTGGGAACCCCTCATAATGGGCACAGCAGGTGTACAGACACAGGAACTAAGCACTGGGATGGTGGGAACCCCTCATAATGGGCACAGCGGGTGTACAGACCCGGGAACTCAGGACAGGGATGGTGAGAACCCCTCATAATGGCACAGTGGGTGTACAGACCAAGGAACTCCGCATAGGGATGGTGAGAAACCCACATAATGGGCACAGCGGGTGTACAGACCCATGAACGCAGCACAGGGATGGTGGGAACCCCTCATAATGGGCACAGCAGATGTACAGACACAGGAACTCAGCAAAGGGATGGTGGGAACCCCTCATAATGGGCACAGTGGGTGTACAGACCCTGGAACTCAGCACAGGGATGGTGGGACCCCTCATAATTTGCACAGTGGGTGTACAGACCCAGGAACTAAGCACAGGGATGGTGGGAACCCCACATAATGGGCACAGTGGGTGTACAGACCCAGGAACTCAGCACAGGGATGGTGGGAACCCCTCATAATGAGCACAGCGGGTGTACAGACCCAGGAACGCAGCACAGGGATGGTGAGAACCCCACATAATGGGCACAGCGGGTGTACAGACCCAGGAACTCAGCACAGGGATGGTAGGAACC
>BLSH010159553.1:886-12290 GCA_018402905.1 Glandirana rugosa
CACTTTCCCTCTCCCTCTCCTCTCCTCGCCTTCCTCTTCTTCTCCTCTCCGCTCCTCTCCTCTCCCTCTCCCTTTCACTCTCCTCTCCTTCTACTCTCCCTCTTATCTCCCTACCTACCCCACTAATCTCCTTACCTACACCAATTACCTCCTTACCTACCCCACTTACCTCCTTACCTACCCCACTTACCTACACCAATTACCTCCTTACCTACCCCACTTACCTCCTTACCTACCCCACTTACCTACACCAATTACCTCCTTACCTACCCCACTTACCTCCTTACCTACACCAATTACCTCCTTACCTACCCCACTTACCTCCTTACCTACACCACTTACCTCCTTACTTACCCCACTTACCTCCTTACCTACCCCACTTTCCTCCTTACCTACCCCACTTACCTCTTTACCTACCTCACTTACCTACCTCACTTAACTCCTTATCTACCCCACTTACCTCCATTCCTACCCCTCTTATCTCCTTACCTACCCCACTTACATCCTTACCTACCCCACTTACCTCCTTACCTACACCACTTACCTTCTTGCCTACCCCACTTACCTCTTTACCTACACCAATTACCTCCTTACCTACCCCACTTATCTCCTTACCTACCTCACTTACCTACCTCACTTAACTCCTTATCTACCCCACTTACCTCCATTCCTACCCCTCTTATCTCCTTACCTACCCCACTTACCTCCTTACCTACCCCACTTATCTCCTTACCTACACCACTTATCTCCCTACCTACCCCACTTACCTCCTTACCTACCCCACTTACCTCCTTACCTACCAGAACAGGAGGACAATCACAAAGCTTCACATCCACATTTAGATGTGCGGTCGGCCCTAATACAGTCTGATCCTAACCGCCGACTCTTCCCATCCGACAGTCAGTTTCCTGTTCAAACAGAAAATAGTTGCACCATATTATTCATAGCCGGGGTCAGGCGGGGGGGTGGATGTGATGAGGCAGCTCGGGAAGGGGGGGGGGGGTTGCACAGAATCTGCTACTGCTTCCCTTGACGTTGAATTCAAAGCTCAGCTCCTCATATCAGAGAAGATCCAATGAGCTCCGTGTCATAGAGATCCAGCTGTTTAATATAAATTTGGAACATCCTTATAGATTGGGGTTCCCCTGTGCAGCCCTATTGGGATGGCTGGAAATGTTGGGGCTCCCCTGTACAGCCATATTGGGGTTGGCTGGGAATGTTGGGGCTCCCCTGTACTGCCATATTGGGGTGGCCGGGAATTTTGGGGCTCCCCTGTACTGCCATATTGGGGTGGCTGGGAATGTTGGGTCTCCCCTGTACAGCCCTATTGGGGTGGCTGGGAATGTTGGGGCTCCCCTGTACAGCCATATTGGGATGGCTGGGAATGTTGGGGCTCCCCTGTACTGCCATATTGGGGTGGCTGGGAATGTTGGGGCTCCCCTGTACAGCCATATTGGGATGGCTGGGAATGTTGGGGCTCCCCTGTACAGCCATATTGGCATGGCTGGAAATGTTGGGGCTCCTCTGTACAGCCATATTGGGGTGGCTGGGAATGTTGGGGCTCCCCTTTACTGCCATATTGGGGTGGCTGGGAATGTTGGGGCTCCCCTGTACAGCCATATTGAGGTGACTGGGAACGTTGGGGCTCCCCTGTACAGCTATATTGATATGACTGGGAATGTTGGGGCTCCTCTGTGCAGCCATATTGGGGTGGCTGGGAATGTTGGGGCTCCCCTGTACAGCCATATTGGGGTAGCTGGGAATGTTTGAGCTCCCCTGTACAGCTATATTGGGGTGGCTGGGAATGTTGGGGCTCCCCTGTACTGCCATATTGGGGTAGCTGGGAATGTTGGGTCTCCCCTGTACAGCCACAATGGGGTGGCTGGGAAGGTTGGGGCTCCCCTGTACTGCCATATTGGGGTGGCTGGGAGTGTTGGGGCTCCCCTGTACAGCCATATTGGGGTGACTGGGAATGTTGGGACTCCCCTGTGCAGCCATATTGGGGTGGCTGGGAATGTTGGGGCTCCCCTGTACTGCCATATTGGGGTGGCTGGGAATGTTGGGGCCCCCCTGTACAGCCATATTGGGAATGTTGGGGCTCCCCTGTACAGCCATATTGGGGTGGCTGGGAATGTTGGGACTCCTCTGTGCTGCCATATTGGAGGGGGGCTGGGAATGTTAGGGCTCCCCTGTACAGCCATATTGGGGTGGCTGGGGATGTTGGGGCTCCCCTGTACAGCCATATTGGGGTGGCTGGGAATGTTGGGGCTCCCCTGTGCAGCCATATTGGGGTAGCTGGGACTGTTGGAGCTCCCCTGTACTGCCACATTGGGGTGGCTGGGAATGTTGGGGCTCCCCTGTGCATCCATATTGGGGTGGCTGGGAATGTTGGGGCTCCCCTGTGCATCCATATTGGGGTGGCTGGGAATGTTGGGGCTCCCCTGGGCAGCCATATTGGGGTGGCTGGGAATGTTGGGGCTCCCCTGTACTGCCATATTGGGGTGGTGGGAGTGTTGGGGTTCCTTTGTAGAGTTATATTGGGATGGCTGGAAATGTTGGGGCTCCTCTATACAGCCATATTGGGGTGGCTGGGAATGTTGGGGCTCCCCTGTACAGCCATATTGAGGTGACTGGGAATGTTGGGGCTCCCCTGTACAGCTATATTGGGGTGGCTGGGAATGTTGGGGCTCCTCTGTGCAGCCATATTGGGGTGGCTGGGAATGTTGGGGCTCCCCTGTACAGCCATATTGGGGTAGCTGGGAATGTTTGAGCTCCCCTGTACAGCCATATTGGGGTGGCTGGGAATGTTGGGGCTCCCCTGTACTGCCATATTGGGGTAGCTGGGAATGTTGGGTCTCCCCTGTACAGCCACATTGGGGTGGCTGGGAAGGTTGGGGCTCCCCTGTACTGCCATATTGGGGTGGCTGGGAGTGTTGGGGCTCCCCTGTACAGCCATATTGGGGTGACTGGGAATGTTGGGACTCCCCTGTGCAGCCATATTGGGGTGGCTGGGAATGTTGGGGCTCCCTTGTACAGCCATATTGGGGTGGCTGGGGATGTTGGGGCTCCCCTGTACAGCCATATTGGGGTGACTGGGAGTGTTGGGGCTCCCCTGTACTGCCATATTGGGGTGGCTGGGAATGTTGGGGCTCCCCTGTACTGCCATATTGGGGTGGCTGGGCATGTTGGGGCTCCCTTGTACAGCCATATTGGGGTGGCTGGGGATGTTGGGGCTCACCTGTACTGCCATATTGGGGTGGCTGGGAAGGACCCCCCCATGTGGTGTGGCAGGAGAATGGTGTAGGTAAAGTCTATGGTTAGTGAATGTGGTTGGGAGCCTCAGTCTTGCCCCTATAGGTAGGTCTATAATAATGCTCACCTACAGTCTAGGCACTGCAATATCTCCTAAACTTGCGCCATTTAGTAGATATTTACCATGCAGCTGATGATGTCATCGGTGCATGCGCGGGAGTGACATCATCGCGGCCCCGGCCAGTCACAAAGCCGGAGTCCACAAAACCAGAAGGAAGGCGGGTGAAGATGGAAGCGATGACATCACATCCCTGGAAGGCGTCGTTTTCAGGCACTAGCACATTAGTGCATACTAGCACATTAGTGCATACTAGCACATTATGCCTTAACCTTGCAGGTGTGAAAAAATAAATAAAAAGAACCCTGCAGTTTCCAACCGCAAAATAGAAAACGAAGCACAAGGGACATTACACAGCATCAGGGCGAGGTGTCCCTTGTGCTGCTGTCTTCTGGTTTAACCACTTCACCCCCAGAAGGATTTCCCCCTTTAGGACCAGAGCACTTTTTTGCTATTCGGCGCTGCGTCAGCCCAAGGTCACCCCCTCCCCAGACTGGGGGGCTCCCTCAAAGGCGAACGACAGCTGGCACTCCATCTCCAATTCTTCCACCCAAACTCTCTGACCCTTTATTTAACCACTTCACCTCCGAAAGGATTTGCCCCCTTCCTGACCAGAGCACTGCGTCGCTTTAACTGACAATTGCGCGGTCGTGCGACGTTGCACCCAAACAAAATTTGCGTCCTTTTTTTCCCACAAATAGAGCTTTCTTTTGGGGGTATTTGATCCCCTCTGCATCATTTCTGATCGCCGCTATTAACGAGCAAAGAGCGACAATTTTGCAAAAAAAACCCCAAATTTCTTACTTTTTGCTAAAATACAAATCCAAAAAATATAAAAAAACATTTTTTTCCATCGGTTTTGGCCGATTTTTATTCTTCCTCATATTTTTGGTAAAACAAATCTCAATCTGCGTTTATTGATTGGTTTGAGCAAAAGTTTACAAACTATGGGTTCGAGTAATGGCATTTTTATTTATTTTTCACTAGCAATGGCGGCGATCTGCGATTTTTAGCGGGACTGCGACATTGCGGTGGACAAATCTGACAATTTTTGGGCACCAGTGACACCAATACAGTGATCAGTGCTAAAAAAAAAAAATGCACTGTCACTGTATAAACGACACTGGCAGGGAAGGGGTTAAGTGTGTCCTAGGGATGTGCTTTCTAACTGTGTGGGGGGGGGTGGGGTTGCACTGCAGGAAAGCTGAGATGGTGATTCAGCTGAAACACTTGGCCTCGCTTTCCCTCATTGACAGATCAGCGGTCTGCCTTGTTTACGTTGGCACCTCCGCTGAACGATTGGCGGGTCACAGCGGGCAACGACCTGCTGATTGGCTTCCGCTGTGGCCAATCACGGCGGGAGCAGCGCTCCGGTGGCGCTCGCGCGCCCCCGAAATCAGGTGCGTGATTTTGCTCAGCCAGGCCGCCCGCCGCAGTAAATGTACATGGGGCAGTCCGGAAGTGGAACTTCCCCTTTAAGGGAAGGTGACCCCCCCCCCGACATGCCACAGTTGCCATGTCATTTTTTGGGGGGGGGCCTTGTTTTCACAGGGTCCCAGGTCCACTACCCCTCCTGGCACCACGGTGCTGGAAGGAAGTTCACCTCCCTCCCCCCTTCCCACCCAGCGATCTTCTAGGACACCTCACAGGTCCCAGGAGATACGCCGGCCATTCACAGAGCAACTCACGCATGCGCAGTATGTGCCTGGCTTTGAGGCTAAAGCCGGGCGCCCACACTTGTGAGGTCGACGCCACACGGAGGAGGGGGGAGAAGAGCGACGTTGCGGGTGGGCGCATCGCTGGAGCCTGGGACAGGTGAGTGTCTGAAGTGGACCTCTACCTCAGGGTAGAGCTCCTACACCCCCACGAAGGAGTAGGACCTCCAGCCTGACCCCTGGGGCGCAAGGCTCCTGACGGGGACACAGGTTTACATGGTCTGCCTAGACCCCCCGAAGACCCCGTTCTCCTAGGACAGCCGAAGCCATCCTCGAATACTAGGTCAGGGGAGATCTCCTGAAAAGAGGTCCCCCCCCTGGGGCGAGGAAGAAGGAACCTGAGGGCCACACATCCTCCCTCTAAACGTCAGGGTAACCCAGAGGATTCACACCCTTCATCCAGAGAAAAACACACACAAAAGTGAAAGAAGGACAGTGGGAGACGGTAAATAAAAAAGTGGCCGTGCCAAATGGTTGACTGGCCGGGCCCTGAGACCTGATAGATGGAAATTGCCCCGGGCTTAAGCCAAGAGGCCCCTCTTATGAGGCGCAGTAAGAAAGAAAGCATAATTTGGTGCTGTGACCAAGTGATCCATTCACACGAGGGGGTCCCACACCCAAGTTTTACCAAGAGCACCCTTAGCGCGACCACCCCCAGGGGCAACTGGCACCGTGGACCTTCTGCCTTCCCAGCCCATGGCCAGACAAGGTAGAACGTTCAAACCAGGAGGTAATGGGCTCTTCCAGCTTTCCCGGGGGGAATTACTCCCGTGCCCCAACTGCCATAATTTGGTGCTGTGACCATTCACACCATGGGGGTCCCACGCCCAAGTGTTACCAAGAGCACCTCTAGGGTGACCACCTCCAGGGGCAACAGGCAGCACGGACCTTCTGCCTTCCCAGCCCATGGCCAGACAAGGTAGAACGTTCAAACCAGGAGGTAATGGGCTCTTCCAGCTTTCCCGGGGGAATTACTCCCGTGCCCCAACTGCCATAATTTGGTGCTGTGACCATTCACACCATGGGGGTCCCACGCCCAAGTGTTACCAAGAGCACCCCTAGGGCGACCACCCCTAGGGGCAACAGGCACCGCGGGCCTTCTGCCTTCCCAGCCCACGGCCAGACAAGGTAGAACGTTCAAACCAGGAGGTAATGGGCTCTTCCAGCTTTCCCGGGGGGGAATTACTCCTGTGCCCCAACTGCCATAATTTGGTGCTGTGACCATTCACACCATGGGGGTCCCACGCCCAAGTGTTACCAAGAGCACCTCTAGGGTGACCATCTCCAGGGGCAACAGGCAGCACGGACCTTCTGCCTTTCCAGCCCTTGGCCAGACAAGGTAGAACATTCAAACCAGGAGGTAATGGGCTCTTCCAGCTTTCCCGGGGGAATTACTCCCGTGCCCCAACTGTCTGTGGGCACCCCGGTTTCTGTTCCAGACCTTCCAAGCCCCCCATCACTCCAGCACCACCCTCAACCTTGGTCAGGTCAGGATAGTAGCACAGCGCCCCCCACTGGATCACTGATAAGAAGAGATTCTAACCCTTTCCACACCAAAGGATTACAGGGTGGGCATTGGAGGAGGGAGATTTCACCTAAACCAGGAGACAGGGAGGAGACATCACACTGGTGCCGTCCCCCGAGCGCCAAAGAAAAGTTCAGCGCCATTTCATTTTGTCTCTTTATAGTTTTGAATAAACTTCTGGGAGGCGGGGTTAGGTGTGGCCAAAAGTTTTGAGAAAGAGACAAATATTAATGGTCACAAAGTCCGCTGCCTCGGTGTTTAAGACGGTAATTTTCATTCACTCCACAATGTTATGAAGAGCGATCAGATGAATTGCAATTAATTCTTTGCCATAAAAATGAACTTAATCCAAAAAAAAGACTTCCACTGCATTTCAGCCGCCACAAAAAGGATCAGCTGACATCATATCAGTGATTCTCTCGGTAACACAGGTGTCAGTGTTGACGAGGACAAGGCTGGAAATCACTCTGTAATGCTGACTGAGTTATCATAACAGACTGGAAGCGTTAAAAGGAGGGTGGTGCTTGAAATCATTGTTCTTCCTGTTCTTCCTCTGTTAACCATGGTTACCTGCAAGGAAACGTGCAGTCATCATTGCTTTGCACAAAAACGGACTGACAGGCAAGGACACTGCTGCTGCTAAGATTGCATCTAAATCAACCGATTATCGGATCACCGAGAACTTCAAGGAGAAGGCTGCAGGGCACACAAGAAAGTCCAGCAAGCGTCAGGACCGTCTCCTACAGTTGATTCAGCTGCGAGGTCAGGCCACCACCAGTGCAGAGAGAGAGGGGGTGAGGCCACCACCAGTGCAGAGAGAGAGGGGGTGAGGGCACCACCAGTGCAGAGAGAGGGGGTGAGAACACCACCAGTGCAGAGAGAGGGGGGAATTGGGGCACCACCAGTGCAGGGGGGGCAATTGGGGCACCACCAGTGCAGAGAGAGGGGGTGAGGGCACCAGCAGTGCAGAGAGAGGGGTGAGGGCACCACCAGTGCAGGGGGATCAGGGCACCACCAGTGCAGGAGGATGGGGGCACAACCAGTGCAGAGAGAGGGGGTGAGGGCACCACCAGTGCAGAGAGAGGGGGGTGAGGGCACCACCAGTGCAGAGAGAGGGGGTGAGGGCACCACCAGTGCAGGGGAGGGGGGTGAGGGCACCACCAGTGCAGAGATTGCTCAGGAATGGCATCAGGCCGGTGTGAGGGCATCGGCACGCACAGCGAGGAGAAGACTCTTGGAGGATGGCCTGGTGTCAGGAAGGGCAGCAAAGAAGCCTCTTCTCTCCAGGAAAAATATCAGGGACTGACGGATATTCTGCAGAAGGTCATTTGATGGGCACAGATGAAGCTGTATTCGGTGGGCACAGGTGAAGCTGTATTTGGTGGGTACAGGTGAAGGTGTATTGATTGGTGCTGGTGAAGCTCTATATGATGGGCACAGGTGAGGCTGTATTGATTGGCGCTGGTGAAGCTGTATTTGATGGGTGCTGAAGAGGCTGCAATTCATTGGCGCTGATCAGGCTGGGCAGGGGAAAGGGGGTGGAGCCAAGGGGGGCGGCAAAATGAGGTTTCGCCTAGGGTGTCAAAAATCCTTGCACCAGCCCTGCAAGGGAGTGGGGGGCTCACTCACAAATGAATAAAGAGTGGTACAAAAACCATCCTCCGAGAGCAACTTCTCCCAACCATCCAAGAGGACTTTGGTGAGGAGCAATGCCTTCTCCAGCATGATGGAGCTCCTCGCCAGAAGGCAAAACTCATAACTAAGTGTCCTGGGGAACAAAAGATGGAAATTTTGAGTCCATGGCCAGGAAACTCCCCAGACCTTAATCCCATTGAGAACTTCTGGTCACTCCTCAAGAGGCGGGTGAACAAAAAAAACCCCACAAATTCTGACAAACTCCAAGCATTGAGTATGGAAGGGCAGTGGTACTCCCGTAGGAGCTGCTGGATGTTGTGGTCCACCTGTCACCCTGCCCAGCCAGGCATTCACTTCCTCAACGAGACAATGAACAGTCCGTTAACTGTGTTTTTTTTTTGTATTTTATTGAGGGGTTTACACTTGGATGGGGTTGAGGATTTATGAGATGTCCAGCATTTTGTAGAAACAGACAGAACAATGAGCACTCCCTGTGCATCTTTACACTCCTCCTGCACAACTTGCTTGCAGACCTCCTCTCTCTCTCCAGCTCATCACTTCTCCTCAGCTAGCACATGGTTAGGCCTGACTCTGGGTCCAGCCAGGCCTTGCAGAAATGCCACTTGCAGGCAGGGACCGCGGGCCCCATGTAGTGTAGCCAGAAAAAGCTCTATGGTTTAAATGATAGCTGTCCTTGGTGGACTACTGATCCCAGCCAGTCCTTTTCAGGCCCTGCCAGCCCTCCTGGCTGCAGCTGCCCAAACTCCGAACTCACTGGCTTTACACCCATCTCAGATTGTCTCTCTCTCTCTCAATCCACTCGGGTGTGCCTCCTGGCTGTGTGCCACTCACCAACACCTGGCGGATCCCTCTTGGAGACTTTGCCTGGCAGTACCATCCACTGCCCTCTCCTGCTCCTGGTCAGGACACCCCCTGTGCTTTGTACGAGGGTCCTTTCCTCTCCCAAGCGCCAGCCCAAGGTCACCCCCTCCCCAGACTGGGGGGCTCCCTCAAAGGTGAACGACAGCTGGCACTCCACCTCCAATTCTTCCACCCAAACTCTCTGACCCTCTATTTAACCACTTCACCTCCGAAAGGATTTGCCCCCTTCCTGACCAGAGCACTGCGTCGCTTTAACTGACAATTGCGCGGTCGTGCGGCGTTGTACCCAAACAAAATTTGTGTCCTTTTCCCCCCACAAATAGAGCTTTCTTTTGGTGGTATTTGATCCCCTCTGCGTCATTTCTGATCGCTGCTATAAACAAAAAAAGAGCGACAATTTTGAAAAAAACCCCCAAATTTCTTACTTTTTACTAAAATACAAATCCAAAAAATATATATAAAAAAAAAAGGATTCATCAGTTTAGGCCAAAATGTATTCTTCTACATATTTGTGGTAAAAAAAAAAATCGCAATCAGCGTTTATTGATTGGTTTGCGCTAAAGTTGCTGCGTTTACAAACCATGAGAATTCATTTATGGCATTTTTTACTTTTTTTTTTTTTTTACTAGTAGTGGCGACGATCTGCAATTTTTATCAGGACTGTGACATTGCGGCGGACATGTCGGACATTTTTGACACTTTTTTGAGACCATTGACATTTATACAGCGATCACAACTAAAAAAAAAAAAAACACTGATTACTGTATAAATGTCATTGGCAGGGAAGGGGTTAACCTGCAGGGGGCGCTCTAGGGGGTAGGCGTGTTCTAACTGTGAGGGGGCTGGGGTGGCAGGGGCACCAGAGATCTAACTGACCCCAGTGACAGGAATCAGTAGATCTCTAACATGCCGCCTGTCAGAGTGGGGAACCGCCGATGTAAACACTCTAACTGTCTAACAGGCGATTGCGGGTCGCTGGCAGACATGGAGTTCGCCCGACCTGCGGCCCCACTCACGGAGCGCACGGTGGCCACGCGTGCATCCACAACTGCGGCTGTGAAGATTTCCGTTTATAAGCAGCAATCTGCACAGCGGAGCCAACTTGCCGCCGTATATGTGCGTGATACAGTTGGCACGTGGTTAAGGAGGCCTGTCCCCTGCCAATCCAGATTGGGGATTGGTCAGGGCTCCTGTGTACCCAGGCAGCTCCACCTCTCTTCCCCCCATCGTCTTCCAGCACCTTCTGGAAGGGAGAGGGAGCTCACAGAGAAGTGACTGTGAGTCACCAGCTGCTACACTGAGCCACTCCCTGCCCAACAAACCCAACAAGCAGGTCTGGCAGCCAGCTTTGCCTGCCCAAATTCACCTAACTTAAAGCGGAGTTCCACCCTACAAAAAGTGTAGCTGGTGACTTTTAATAATTGGACGCCCACCTAGCGTGCAGTGTCGCTCTTCCCTCCCCCTCCTCCGTGCGGCGCCGGCATCACAAGTGTGGGCGCCTGGCTTTGACTTCAAAGCTGGGCGCAGACTGCGCATACGCGAGCCACGGTGCGCCCAGTGAATGGCCGGTGCATCTTCTGGGTCCTGTGTGGTGTCCCAGAAGATCGCTGGGTGGGAGGGGGGGGGGTGGACTTCCTTTCGGGTTCCGCGGCACCAGGAGGGGAAGTGGACCTGGGACCCTGTGGAAACAGTGCCCCCCCCCCCAAAAAAAAGGACATGCCAATTGTGAGATGTCAGGGGGGCACCTCCACTTACAGCGGAAGTTCCACTTTTGGGTTGAAATCCAAAAATTCGAACCTCTACCTAAGTAGAGGGAGCTGCAGAAGAATGGGGGGGCGGCCATCAGTCAGGATGTCGCCCAGAAATTGGATGACAGGGGAATTGCAGAGGCAAGGAAAAGAAGGAAGGGTCACCACAGCAAATATTAACTCTTTATATAAACGTCATCATCAATCAATCAATCAATCATCATCATCAATAAAAGCCTCTGGCACTTATGATGTCATCATACTTCCGTATCCATGGTAACATCTGACACTTATGATGTCATCATACTTCAGTATCCATGGTAACATCTGACACTTATGATGTCATCATACTTCAGTATCCATAGTAACGTCTGACACTTATGATGTCATCATACTTCAGTATCCATGGTAACATCTGACACTTATGATGTCATCATACTTCAGTATCCATGGTAACGTCTGACACTTATGATGTCATCATACTTCAGTATCCATGGTAACATCTGACACTTATGATGTCATCATACTT